>JAYKXP010000147.1:0-107940 GCA_037176845.1 Paramarasmius palmivorus
AGATCAGTAGCACGTCCTGTCTGTGCCCTTTAAATCGGTCTTGCTTATTCCCTAGTGCCACTCGTGATGTCCTTGATTTGATCGACGCAACAATAGGCACTCCTCGGCTGACTGCTATTATGCTTTAGCAAGTCTTCTTTCGCCATATTTGGAGTGATATTTTTTTTAGTACCGATATCGCTACGGGCCTTAATAATGTTCACTAGGATCCAGTGTTCTAACAATAGTAGTAACCTCATCGAAATGGTCGTTCTCCGAGGACGGTTTTGAACATCCTAGTTCTACGACTTCCCCATCGTCCGAGAGCTCATCGTCAACACCTTTCGCCAGAACTTTTAAATTGACCCGAGGGGTCTTGTTTTCTTTACTATGGGTATATTTTGAAGGAAGAGAAACAGAAAAGAATGACAAGGAATCAGGAAACGGAACAGACTTGGGTAATTTTCTCCGCACAGGCGTTGGGATCTTCCACCACCACCATCGAGTTTTCTAGAATCAAGAGTTTATCCCAGGGGCCGGTACAGTTGTGGCACTCTAGACGTTGGCCCCATCCTGGAGCTCTAGTTTTTTGACCCCTTGCGGGTTGCCTCTTCCCGAGCGACGCTGTGAGGCTTATATAAAACACTTGTGTAAAAGAGCAAATAATATGCCAAGTTGTGCGAGCGGGGTTCGACGGGTCAAAAGGGGAATTTTTTTTCCCGTTTTTTTAAACAAAATAAATTACCGCCCACCCAACAAAAATCCACTAGCAACACTAGTTGAACGTCTACAAATCACCTACAGACCAAGGAAGTGGTACGACGATGAATGAAACAATGTAATATGATAAAATGGTCTCTATATAATCAAGACAATGCGAGCCAACCTCTAAAACTATCTATAACTATTCCTATACATTCCCGATGACAGCAAAATAACCTATCGAACCCGACAAAGGGTATAGACCTATTGTTCCTATGAAGGCTAATGGTATTACACTATCGAACTAGAACGACAACCAAAGGCTCTTGATTACACTAGTCGAGACTAAGCACGACAACCAGGCCACCTATAACTAGTGGGGCTTCCACACTAACTTTAACATCACTGGTGGGGCTCCACACCAAGTGATAAGGATCTAGAGGGGCTCCACACTAGTCCTGAAACAATCAATCCTATCCAAAGAGTCTAGATGAAACTAGCTCTGGTCCTATGGGAATCTCGCAAATTCTAATTTCCATGACTCTAGTTCAATAAAGAAGGCTTTTCCAAGGTTTTATTATCTAAGCATTTTCTAAGCACTACGTCGCCTCTAATGTTCCAACGTTAGAAGACAAGAACCCTGCGATTGGTGAGCTATGGCTACTATATAGCGGGGTAATTGCTAGAGAGCTTCCTAGGAAACCTGCTGCTTGATATACCCGCGAGCGTACAAATTTTACATATAAGTGAAAGTGGACACAAAATAAGTAATTGTAACAGTCAGAAATGAGAATACAAGAGAGGATCATCCATATGAAGCAAGTATCTACCAGAAAAGGAAGGTTTGGTATATATGGTTTGAATTCCAACATTATTTTGGCAGGAACCTGCTATTCATATTACTTTTTGGTTGCTAAGGATGTGGCGCGCGAGCGCTGTTCCACATGGTACGATTCGGATATCGTGCTAGGACATAGTTATCCCGCTCGGAACTTGCTAGAGTCCGATCTCGTCCGAAATGCAACAGATTCGTAACCCGAGAAGGTAGCTCTGCGCCCTTGTAGTTTCTATATTATATTTTCAATTGTCCTATGACAGCCCTGGAACAAATCCTATCAGTCCCTGGTTATAGGACTATATAGTCACACACTAGTGTCTGTACAGCAGTAGGAATCCCAACCTCGAAAGCTCGAGGGATATTCCGATCGATATGGATAGCTTTAAGCCCCTATGGTCCTCGATCGAATGACCCAGCACTCGGACTAACTTAGTCCAGTAACTCAGCTTCGAGGTGACTCCACCTCCAGCTTCCACCGTATTTGTAAATAGCTCTGATTCTCCCCTAGGAGTCCTTCTACCTGTGGTAGTTGGGCCTCGTATCACTATCCCATCTCATATTCCCATAGCGCGATATAGTGTGGCCATATGACCTACTAGAAGACTACCATGTACAGTACATGTCCTTGTAATGTTCCAGCCTGATAATAGAGTATAGATTACAGTCACTACAGTTTCGACAATAACCGAGCACAATCAATCAGGGGCTATCGACGACATCAACGTCTATGCACGCGCAGCTAGTATTCACTTACGCATGCTATGACTATCTTATTCTTCGTCATATGTGCACTACTAGGTTCCTAGTAGTGCTACCAAGTCCATATAGTACTTAGTATGATGTACTAGTGTGATTCTGAACACAACAATTAGTGTCAAAATGACTGTTTTTCAGCAATTTCGTTCTGGTACCCTCACAACGCGAAACCTGTAGACCGTACAGTTGCGGCAAAAAAAATAGAAATACTTTAACAAGAAATTTATTCCCACATGCCTGAGATCCCTTCAACCTCTGCATTCTTGATGCAATGCTTCACATATGGCCCCCCTAAAGGCGCCCCAGGTCGTCAAAGGGGGCCAAAAACACTGTGCTCACCCACTAAACGCCATCTCATCACATACCTGCGCGAAAAGCACCAGCTCACATTCAATGATATCGCTACCGTGTTAGCAGCAATAATCTAAGCGAGTGGTGAAGCGCCTAACACTTGATGCCAAAACAAGCAGACTGTGATCAACACCTAAGCGAATCAGCAAGGTCTAAGGACAGCGATTGGTGATTGAAAGACTTGTGAAGAGCCTTGGGACTGGGTTTAGCAGTACTAGTGCAAGACAATAGCAAGAGACGATGATATTCAGCAATAGATATGTACAGTTTATATAGACCAATGCTCAACAGCATAATACAAATATGTACTAATGAATATGCCACACCGAAGCAATGGAGTAACAGCAAGAAGCATGGAACTGTGTGGTCAGTGTATAGAACAATGATGAATGAATACGAATATCAGAGATGAACGATGTAAAGTAAAGATCATCAAATGAAACCATAAAAGGATAAATAATTCTAACATACCGAACTTGATCTTGAAGCTGGCACTATCTAGAAGAACTACAGCGACATGCAGGAGACTGGTGACCCATACAGGCGTTCTACACGGGGGAAGAGGCGTTGGGGACGTCACAAGAAGATTTCTGCAGAGGGCATGTTGGAAATGGTGAAGGGAATTGATGATGGAAGACTACGGGACGGAGAGCATGCACACCAGGAGGTCTGCCCAGAGGTTCCTGCTTGCACAGTCCGTCACACACTTCAACAATTTGGTCTACATGGACGTGTCCGCCGTAAAAAAACCCTTTTTGACCACGCAGAATGTATGCGGCAGGCTGGCTTTTGGCGTCAACATGGCGGACATGGACAGTGACGACTGGCGCGCAACAGTCTTTTCTGACAAGAAGCAGTTCAAGTTATTTGCAGGGGATGGCCACAGGTACTGCAGAAGACACGAGGGAGAGGAATTGCTACCGTCGAAACAACAGAAAGTGCTACCACACGGTGGAGGGAGTATCATGGTATGGAGTTGCCTCACAGAGTTTGGGCCTGGTCGGCTAGTGCGAATACATGGAAAGATGATGGGGAAGAAGTACACTGAAGTTCTGGAAGAGGGATATCTTGGGACACTGGACGACTACAACATTCCCTGCGACAGTGCCGACATTGTCTTCCAACAAGACTACAACCCAAAGCACACCTCCAAAGTTGCTGCAGAATGGATCGATAGGCACAATATTCAATGCTTACCATGGGCTGCACGGTCTCCCAACATCAACATCATGGAGAACACATGGGAGAAGCTGGACACAAGGATTCGGAAGCAGGACCCAATGCCAAGGAATGAGGATGAACTGTACCAGGCTGCAGTGGAGAAATGGGCTGGACTTGAGCTGGACTACATTGACAAACTCTACAATTCACTTCCAGAGCGTATTGACCAACTTTTGGCTGCTGGCGGCAACATGACAAAATATTAGTAGACCATCTGTATCTTGTTTTTCTTGGGCTTTTCTGGAGCATTTGACGCACTCACAATCACACCACTGATACCCTGCACATATATATACCTTTACCATACATTTCTGCATATCTTTAGTGTACAAAAAATGTATATTCATGCCATCTTGTCATCGAGGAATGAGTTCCAGCACACGTGAGAATAAATTTCTCATTATGGTATTTCTATTTTTTTTGCCGCGACTGTATCTATACTCTATTATCAGGCTGGAACCTTACAAGGACATGCTACTGTACATGGTAGACTTCCTAGTAGGTCATATGGCTACACTACACTCATGCTATGGGACATATGAGATGGGATAGTGAACGAGGACCAACTACCACAGCATAGAAGGACCCTAGGAGACGAATCAGAGCTATATACCAAATACGGTAGAAGCTGGAGGAGCGAGTCACCTTTGAGAGCAGAGTTACCTGGATTAGAAATGTCCGAGTGACCGGGTCATCGATACGGGGACCATATGGGGGCTTAACAGCTTTCCCATATTGATCAGAATATCCCTCGAGTGTTGAGTTGGGATTCCTACTGCTAGTACAAACACTAGCGAAGGACATATAGTCCTATAACAAGGAAACAGATAGGATTCTGTGCCAGGACTGTCCTAGGACATAGAAAATATGATATAGAACTACAAGGGCACAGAGCCTACCTTCCTCAGATGCGAATCCGAAGTGTTTCAGTAGATCGGACTCCTAGCAAGTTCCAAGCGGAATAACTATGTCCTAGCACCGATATCCGAAACGTACCATGTGGAACAGCGCCTCCGCGTGCCACTTCCTAGCAACCAAAAAGTAATATGACTAGCAGTCCTGCAAAATAATGTTGAATTCCAACCAATATATACCCAAACCTTCCTTTTCTGGTAGATACTTGCTTCATATGGACAGAATCCTCTCCTTGTTCTCATTTCTTGCATAGTTACTATTACTTTATTGTGTCCACTTTCACTTATATGTAAAATATGTACGCTCGCGGGTATATAAGCAGCAGGGTTTCCCCTAGGAAGCTCTCAAGCAATTACCCCGCTATATACGTAGCCCTAGCGCACCAATAGCAGAGTTCTTGTCTTCTATCGTTGACCATAGAGGCGACGTGTGCTTAGAAAATAACTTAGAAAATAAAACCTTGAAAAGCCCTTCTCTATATTGAACTAGAGTCATGAAATTAGAACTTTGAGATACCCATAGGACAGAGCTAGTTCATCTAGACTCTTTGGATAGGATTGATTGTTTCAGGACTAGTGTGGAGCCCCACTAGATCCCTTTTCACTTGGTGTGGAGCCCCACCAGTGATCGTTAAAGCTTAGTGTGGAGCCCCACTAGCTTATAGGTGGCCTGGTTGTCGTGCTAGTTCGACTAGTGTAACCAGTGCCTTTCATAGGAACAATAGGTCTTTACCCTTGTTGGGTTCGATAGGTTATTTTGCATCATAGGAATGTATAGGAATAGGTATAGATAGGTTTATAGGTTGGCTCGCGTTGTCTTGATCATATCAAGGCTATATTAGTCTGAAATCAAACACGAGGTTGAGCAGGGACCAGGGTCCTGGGAACTAAAATACTCCCACAGTGGCTGTTCCGAAAATGGAATCAGGCCTTTTCAGCGTGCTTTAGCTCCATCCACGATATTGACATGACATTCCAGCTGATTTATCCACACTCTTCATAGGCATTACAGATGTGATATCACTCATTTAATCTTAACTCTCCATGTCACCACCCCGCCAGAATCAGCATTCCCAACTACTCAATCTATCCATCATACACTACTCACATGCGCTCACACACCAAATAGGTCTTTGAGAATTGTAGAAACTTCAACAGTCCTATGAAGAACAATCACTCATCTGTCTTTTATCACTGAGACCCCATTCAATTTCACACAACTGGCTCCAAACAAACCAACTCTGAGGATCCCAATACTGTGTATCCGATACATCTCAAGTGTAGAAATTAATTAGAGGTGGTTTGAGATGTATTTGATAATGAATGCATGTGGCTTTCTACTCCTGCAGACTGGGTTGGTGCAAGCTGGGTGCATGGAACATCTCAAACTGTCACCGCCACTCTGCTAGGTCCCAAGGATCATTAACATCATTATGCCTCCTGGAAATCGAACTTAAGCACAAGAAGAGGTGTATGGTAGGCGAGGGAGACAAATATCGTCGAGAAATGCATGCAGTAAAATCCAGACAATCAAATTAGGGGCGCGTCTGGGTGCGTGAGAATGTAAGCATGACTCGGCTAAGCTAGTCCCTGTTTGACCCCGTGTTTGCTGGCAGACGGTCTCTGACTGCCCTCACTCTCCCAAAAAAGGGAGGAGACCTGTCTGCTTACAGGAGACTAAGTCTATATTATCATATTACATTGTTTCATTCATCGCTCGTACACTTCCCTTGTGTCCTAGTGATTTGTAGACGTTCAACTAGTGTGCTAGTTGGTTTCTTGTGTCGATTGTACGGATCCTTTGACAACGTTGAACCCCGCTCACACAACTTGGCATATATATTTCACTCATACACAAGCATTTTATAAGCCTCACATTGTGGCCCAAACTTCTGCCACTATGTAAGTATTCATTTGAATTTACAGTAAAGCGCTGACGTTTCAACAATGGTACTAGCTATGCAAAGCCCTTTTCAATATCAAATCCCCACATATACTTGACACCAAGCTTCCGGAAGAAGAGCTGTTGGCCTGGCTCTGCTGGGATATGACTACTCCACAACACAATCTTCCACTTCTCCGTGGATTGGACAAACACCTCGACTCTGTCAGGAATTTCCATCCCGATTTCTCCAAGGCTAACCTTGTACTGGCTAAGCACAACTCTGCCAGCTTCATTCAGCTTAACAAGGATTGAATCTGGTGGCATTAAATCCTGTGGTTCCTGGTCAGTGTCATGAATCATCAACCTTGAAAAGAAATACTCACTTGGCCATAGAATGTCAGTGTAACTTTCTGTGTCGGCAAAGAAGGTGGAGTAAGGAGTCCAAAAGCAACTTGAGCAGGTACTGGAGTAGAGGTGCAGCGCTGTGTTGTGTATGTTGGGTAAGGAGCAAATGACTGACAACGGTACGTTTGGCTCGGATACTCTGTGTACCAGGCCTCTAACAATTGTCCTATTGTTGTACCAGGTGCTACAGCTTCTGGAAAAGCGACCACAGCTCCTATTGGCATGAGGTAGCACCGGTTTCCAGCAGAATCCATACAAGTTCAAAAGTGGTGAGTTTCTGACCTTTCACAAGAGGTAGATAGTGCTTATGAAGGTATACCAGCACCCACAATTCCTAAAATCATTTGTTCTGGTCTCCAAAGCAAGAAACTGGTGGCGATTGACCTTTGGCTTCGGTATGAGAAGTTGGAATTTGGTGGACAGTTGCTGCTCGATTTGCTGGCCGAGAGTTGCTTTCAGACCAGTGATTCCGAGACTTGCGCAGAGAGGGTATCACCTTCTCAGGTTTTCGGGGTACATTGCGTTTCTGGAATGCCTATGCCCCAGACTTTATCCCTGTACGATACTTCAGATACATTGGTATCAATAATGCAATATTGCTTGTTTTACGCATATCGCTTCTGGTTTTTGGAGACCGACCGACACTTACGATATCAGGACTTCACTGTGAAGGATGTGAAACGTGAAATGCAGACTAATAGTTTATGCGAGGAGTTGCAGGTACCCTTGGAATCCCGACAGTTGGGAAATGTGTTCATCGTGAAGAGATCTTGAGGAACCCTGGCTTGTTGGGACATCTGAAACCTTCAGCCGACATGATTGGTAAGTTATCAGTCTCTTGGGCACACAGGAATTATCCAACTCTGGTGCTCCCGATGGCCTCAGGGTTACTCAGAACCCACAAGCTGACTTCTCATCATGTTTTGTTTTGTCGCCCACCTTGTCTCTCATCTCTGATCCTCCTTTCCCAACTACTGCCCTTGCTTCTTGACGTTCACGCATAATTCACAGATGGCAAGAGGTCAGCCCCCGTACTTTCCACAAGAACACCTTGACTGGATGAAAACCTGCACTGATAAACCAGACTGGCAAGCGGTGTCAGTAGGGGTCAACACAGAAGACAAGGCTATAGACAGAGCTCGGTCAGAGGTCATAACGAAGATTTTCAGGGAATACATTACGGAGTTTGGACCTGGTATTCAAGAGTTGCTCACCAAAACTTCCAAGGACGAAGATGGCAAGAAATCCAAGTTCCCTGTTGGTTATAAAGAGGTATTTACAATGCTCCTGTTCTGAATATATACTCAATAATGATTTTAGAGTTTCAGGCAGTGGTGGCGGAATCTGCATTTCACCACCAGCGGCCACAAGTCTAAATAACTTCCACCTGTTGTTCTAGCATCTGCAGAGTTGGTTAGTCCTCGAAAACTATTCGATCTCGATCATTGAGCAGAGGTCAACACGGCAGTACTGAAGAAGAGAGTGGACAACCCCGAGCTTGGGTCCAGTCACCATGCAGGCCTTTTCCATGCTATGGGAAAAGATTGCTATGACAATGCGTCTCCTGAAGAGCTAGAGGAATATGCTCAGAAAGCAGCTGATTATAACGAGGTCGTGAGGAAGGAAAGTAAACACATTTATCAGTAAGTCATTTGTATATATTTCCGGGACACCTACTCAAAGCTTGCAGTAACCAGAAGCTTCTCCCTGCTTTCTTTCACGATACAGCAAAGTGGCTCTCCGGATCTGGGGCAGAGGGTAAAGTTGGGAACCTCGCGTTTGTCGGTCTAGGTGCCTATAGGGATGAAAATGAAGTCATCCAGTACTTCAAGTATGTATCGAGCTCCATTATTTTCTTTCAATGAAATCACTACTAAGTATTTTTCGTCAGTGTTGATTGTGAGCCTGACAAAGGCATGGGCTTTGTTGGCCGTGCTTCTTTCGAGGCAATGTATACAGACTGAAAGGCCGTAATACCATCTGTGGTACCCCGTATGTCTTTCTCTCTTGAGTAACAAGCACGCCAACTTACTCTTAATGTCTAGCTAACAACATCCAGTCATCTCCAGAGTCCATTGAACTACCTCCGGTTGATGAAGATAACACAACCTTGAATGAGAAACACGAGATATTAGCTCGCTACATCATGGCCCACTATCAGGCTACTTTTGCAAGGACTAACATCGACTGGGAGAATCTCGCAGAAGCTTTTACAACCCAGCCCACTGGTTTCAGCCCTCGTAATCCAGTTCACTTCACCAAAGACGAAGTTGATGCGGCTATATTTTTCTTTCGAGCAACACCAACCTTTTTGAAATCATCTCCCAACTCTGCTGATTCTCAGAAGGCTGATAATGGTCTCCAGGGCCCTGCTGCACAATCCATTACTGCCACCAACAACACTGAACCTGGCAGCAGCATATCATCAGATGTACCCAGGTCACATACACCACCAACCTCTCCCATTTCCGATGTACCTTCACCTCCATCCACGCCCCCTCCTTTGGCCAGGGCTATCACCCCAATGTCCATAAGCAACACTGGTGCAGACTCTGGCACAAAAACTCTGGTTGCAGCTCACCCACCGTCGCCTGATCACCATGTTGCCGAGAAACCTGGCAGGAAAAAAAGGAAGCTAGCGACTAACTGGTATAATCTTTCTTCATGCTCACAGTGTTGCATTGCTTATATTCTTAACCTCCAGCTCGTCCGGATCGTCGACTAATGTGCCCCAAAAGAAAAAGTGCACGGTATCCACACCTACTACATCAAAGTACGTCGGTGCTATTGTATTTCCCTAGTCACACACGTTAATCTCCTTAATCTTCAGCCCATCAGTTGATGTGTCTCCAAAGACTCGGAAACGGCCCACGGTGTCAGCACCTGTATCAAAGCATGTGCGCACAAGCATACTCTTATAGCCATGTTAACTTATGTGCATCAGCGACAACTCGCTATGCCGCAGCACTCATAGGGTGGCCGGCGAGACGAAGGATAGCAGTACCAAGTATGCATCTCCCATTTTACTCGCAGCACTTGCCAACTAACAACTTCACAGATCCTCGCAGGTTGTTGTGTTGTCAGGAAAGGGTTGGTTGGTGGTGGCCGAGCCTATCCCTGATGCAATGGAGTGATGGAGCCTCGGTGTATAGGATAGTGGCTGCCAATGGTGACTCAACTCACCTTGTTGTGACTAACTTATAGATCAACATCATGCATTGATAGGTACTATACCGTTTAAATGATGTTCAATCTCGGCATTTGCCCCAGTGTCGGTGTTCGTTTAAAGCTCATTTTAAACCACATTTAAATGATCCTGTGTCCAATTGTCTTGTCTTATACTACCTACATTTTAATGTGTCTCCCGTTTAGAGTACTCTGTTTAAATGGTATTTAAATGGTTCATGTACGTATACCTACCTGTAAGGTGTTTTAGACACCTGAGACGTCTGCGACATCAATATTTAAATGTTTGGCATTTTACATTAGGTACTCGATACCTGAATCTACAAGCCAACGTTGCCAGGTTATCTTCACTGCAGAAGCGCGAGAAAGGAGTACTGATAAGATCGTCGAATGTCGGCCATGTTGGGCAATCACCTTGACCTAGCCCCACAACCACGTTCTCCATTTTCATGACATTGGTCAGTTCCGCTAAAAACCAGGATATGTAGTAGTATCAATACAAGAAAAGGAAGGTGAAAATAGTGTCGGGGTTGCAGCAGATATGGATGTAGGATCAAGCGAGTAACAACAGTGGACGTAGGGCTCTGAAAAGAAGCCCTTGGTATCCTAGGCATCCGTCTGTCAGACGGGTCCTCAGGATTGGCTGACGCTTTGAAGGCTGTGGGTCCGGATCAGTCTGATCAGACGTGTTTGCAATGGCCTGGCATTTTGGAATTTCTTGTCGCTGTTGTGCTGTACCTTAGGCCAATTTGCCTAATCCAGCAATCAAGGTGAACATTGGGAGAACATGCAGGTTATCTGGGATAAAAAGGGAGAAATGAGCAGAAATACCGAGGCTACATATACAAGCGAAGGCTGTCTGAAAAGACACCGTCGTCTTTTCAGACAGCCTTGTACGTAAGGACATTGTCACGAGTATTGATGCGTGGTGCGCGGAATACATACCACACTGCTGCGTTTCTCGGAAATCATACATAGGAACTTGGATATGCCTGACGTGCATTGTGAACTAATTCATTAGCATTTGCATAGGATGCACTGGTCCGCGTGGTGATCGCGATGAAGACAAATCGCTGTAAAGAGTCGTCGACTGTACTCGTAGATCATTCGTGAGAATAAACAAGGAGTGCTCAATAAAAAAAGAATTTTCGGGTTAGAACTCTAGCATTTCTCATGTATTTGCAGCATTTGTAGCTAGAAATCATATGAAAACTTCTGGGAGACCATGCGGAAAGACACAAGAAAGATCCCTGAACGGGCGTCCATTGAGCGCTAATATTTCGGTTGCACAACCTGGCAAAACCAAAAAAAAATTGGAACATGCGAATCACAGCTCGAGAGGACTAGATATTGTATGTAATGTGTAACACTATGTTGTGGATGTGTAAGAAAATTTAACAGGCCAAAATGAGCTGATTTAATATCATCAGGTCAAAAGCTGGTTTTATGCTGCGTTCAACTGTACGAGTTACAAACGGATGTACTTAACCTTCCAGTATCTTCTGCCAGCTCGTCGTGATCAGTGAGTTGACTTCTTGTTAAATAGCTTCAATTGCAGCATAATACATGCTACAGAACTTACGCCACTGATTATGTGCCGCAAGAGGCAGGAAAAGCACAGTTCTACGTGTTTATTTTTTTCGGTTGTACACGTCGCATCTGGGCGACCTTCAAATACACATCAAAGCAAGTGCCGTATATTATGGTACATCTACTATATAGACAGATCTCCTCATATCCTTTGAGCTTGTTGGTTGTAGAATATGAATTGCCACAGTAAATTGATATGTGGCCAGTATGTTTTGGTCTAACGACATATATCAGTGTAGGTTCTGACCCAGAGACAAAGATATCATGAATTACAGTACTCGGAACAGTTGGGATACTTCATTGTCAAGTGGTAACATTTAGATTGTGGATTACATTCACTGTCAGGACTGAATACATGTCAAACGGAAAAGACAGAAAATAAAATTACATCCAAGTCATTCACGTCAAACCGCTGATCCTTGAGCGCTTGAGCAACAGGTCCGGGTCCAAATGATCCGCTGTATCCCAACAAACTACAGGGATAGGTTTTTAAAGGGTCGGAGGGGAAAGGTATGTCATTGTCAAACACAGAGAACATAGAAAAAGCCGAAAGTAAACTATCATGACTCCATGAGAACCCTGCCACACAGCCCGCAGCGTACTGTATTTCCTCGAGGTGACGGCTGTTCTCCTTTTGGAAGGTGCCGTCTTGTAAGACACCCAGGCCCCTGGAAACCCTGCACCTGTCTGACAGACGGTCGGCTAGGATTCCAAGGCTTTCTTTTCAGACCGCTACATGGACTCCTCCGAGTAAGCGGAGAACTAGGGAAGACCTAGCCAGAAAATAGATAGCGAGCGATGAACGGAACGTGGCGGGGAACAAGAGAATGAGAGAACGCGTTACACGAGTCTCACCCGACTCTTCCGCTATTCAGCTTGAAATCTTCAAAGCCGGCGCATATTAGTACAACGCCGGTCTCGTAGATCCAGGTCCCGATCTCGAACGGGAAGGTCTATCTGTGCATGTCTGGGCACGGTCAAACGCCGCCGAGATCAGAACTGCCTCAATATAAATCGATGCAACCGTACATCTTGAAGTTATGAGAATCTGAATGATTACATCCATTACTGTTGTTCACAAAGGATTCGTCGGGATACTTACACTGGCGTAGTTATCACAAACACGTTCTTCCAACATTCTTCATGTTTTACAACTTGCAATCTAGATAAACGATACAGTAATCTCAGCTCAAGTCGAAAAGGTGAAGATACTGAATATGGGGATGCGATAAAGGAAAGGAACTGCAAGTCGTGTACCAAAACGGATAACGAAGAGGAATAGCGGAGTAAGTGGTGGCGACCAAAGTGGACGATAGTTTCGTACTACAGTACGACCTGCATTGGGTAAACGGAAGAAGTAATGTTATGTGTCGCGTAGGAATGGGAAGACGGTCTTTGACTCTTTGACCCAAAGCAGAGTAGAGTCGGAGCAGAGAGTAACCAACAGAAAGAACAGACAGAGAGGTGTGATAAGAGAATAGAGGAGAAACGTACAAAGGACAACTACCCTAGGCATTAATCATAACCGAACGCCTACCACCTTCACCCTGCTAGTATGTATAACTTCTGATGACATTGAACGCGTCCCAAGTCAAAGATGTCTGTGAAAGAAGCAAATAGAGGGTCCGAAGCGAACAAGGCACGAAATCGGCGTCGCGCTGATTACAGCTGCCAATCAGCAAAACGGTTGATCCAACTTGGATTACTTGACAAGGAAAAAATCACTTGGTAAGGAACGAAAGTGGCTTTTTACTTGGCAAGCGACACTTACTTGCCGGTCAACTAACTCTCTCCTGGGAAACGATACTTTGACTTGAGAAAATCTACTTTTACTTGGGATACATTCAAATTGCCCCAAAACCATCCATTTCCGCTGCGGTGCTCTCGCT
Source organism: Paramarasmius palmivorus (assembly GCA_037176845.1). Classification (NCBI taxonomy): domain Eukaryota; kingdom Fungi; phylum Basidiomycota; class Agaricomycetes; order Agaricales; family Marasmiaceae; genus Paramarasmius; species Paramarasmius palmivorus. The sequence continues at coordinate 13,717 of JAYKXP010000147.1, forward strand.
GCAGCCTTCCTACCAGACAAGGCAGAGATTATAATTACTCCTCTCATTATCGCACCCGGCTCTAAACCCGCGACGAACCATGACACCCGAACATCTTGCAAATGACGTTCTCCACCTCGTTCGAGTAATGTCATAGTCCTATGGAAGTTTCAGTCTTCAATCAGTAGGGTCGGTATCGATCACGTACATTCTAAAGACAAGAGCCCATAATCCCTAAATTCGTCTTCGGAGGTGATCTGAGTGCAAGTGATCCGGCGGTCAGCATAAGTAACATGGTGACAATAAGACCACATACCATGTGCCACTCCTGACTCTCTGGCATTCTTCGTTCAAGTTCCAGGTCGTACACGGAGAAGGCTATGGTAGAATCAGCAAATGGAAAGTTCAAGTCAACGAAGTGACACGTACTTGGTTTTCTCTCTCGCGCCTGATCGTGACTACACCGACGAGGATTGTTAGGTTCTACAGCTAGAAATATTTAGCATAGAACACATAGCCAAACAATGCAACGTACCAATTCCACCGCCTGATGTTTGCCATCACAGTACCTCTTGCGTGCTCTTTCAATGTCTCGTACAAGGCCTAGGACCCCTCCTTGATATAACACTTCCGTGGCTAGAACCAAGATCTGACATCAGTATCGGAGTGAGGAAGACATGATTCGCACACACCGTGCTGTGTTGGTTTTGTCTTCCTTGCCTAGTGTGACATTGTGAGATGGACTACGAATAGGTTCAGCCATTTCAATAAAAAGAGTAACGAATCCCATACCTTGGATTTTCGAGGATACAGGAAGGGAGTGGTTATTGGAAGTGATGAGCATAATGGGAACAAGATGGGAGAGCGATGGGAAGAAGAGAAATTTTACGCGTGGGAATGGCGGCTCTACTCCATGACTCATGCTGCGAACCACCCCGGTCCAGGACTTCAACGTTTCAATGTTCAACAGCAACTTCCGCCGGAGTCGTGTCCCGTCGTTTAACTTTCTCTCCTGCATTCAAACATTCACCCTCATGCCTTTGCCATGGTACGCGTAGTTTCCACCTAGTTTTCGTGTCCCTTGTGTATCTATAAACTCTGAACGTTCTGAACTTCAAATTCACGCCTTCAACTCACCAGTGTCGGGACGACCGGGACTGCTATGCAAACTGGAGGTTTAGCGATAGTTTCCAAGCAAATGCTTTCTGAGCAAGCAAATTCATACAAATTCAAGGAATCTGACAGCGTCCCAAGCGAAACCATGTGGAAATCAGCCCCAAGTAACGGAAAACAAGCGCAAGATCACGGAAATAAGCAAAAGCGGTCTCAAGCTGAACGGGCCGTTTTGCTGATGTGGGAGCACCAGATGGATAAGGTAGCAAATCATCTTCGGGACAGGAGGAACGAAAGGACGATAGCTAGAAATTGCTGGTTATAAGAGGCGAAAGCAGGTGAAATGCGGCGGCGAAGGATGTTGGGGTTCAATGCGAATCGTCGAGTTTCTTCGATACTTGAGATTCAGTTAAACGTTAATAGATGAACTCTAGGCATGAAAACGCACAGGAAGCTGCTTGCGCAACTGAACTCTGGCCTTGACGCTATCTGGCACATGCGGGGTCGTATGCACTGCGAGCAGCGTGATCCAGGTAGCGGTTCGTTGGGCGATTCGTGATATGTCAGCCCTGTAATGTCCAAAAGGTGTCGTTGAGGAGCTTCACCGGTATATGATGGCCATGGCTCTGGAAGGTCTTCGTTCGGATACACGAGCAAGGATTCTATTGAAATCGACTTCAAAATTATTCTTGTATCGAAAACGCGGATTGACTACTCACCTTGCACCAACCCGCAGGCTACGATCGACACTCTTCATTAGATAGCATCCGTAATCTCGACTACGACTAGTCTTCCTGTTTGAATGCTCCATAGTTGCAAGATTCGATATTTAAATTCGGCAATGTTGGACGTAACGAACAGAGAGGACGGAAGCAGGCACTTCGCGCCGGGAGATAGCATATCAGGGTAGAAGAGGATAAGGCAATTGTGAATGAGTGGCTGGTAGTGAGTATTTGATGTTACGTTCCTGTCGTCAGGAGAGCGGAAAGAGGGGGAAACAACCCATATGACCTCCTGCTGGAATCGAACAGGTTGGCGGCACGCGTATGAACAGTGTTGTTGCGTCGAGAAGAGCAAATTAGAGGGCGGGTGTAGGCTGCGCAGGGAGTTGGCAGATATAAGGGCAAGAATTCCACTGAAAAACGATGTTAGGATGGTTTTTGTATCGAAAGTGTGGATCGATAACTCGCCTTGCACCCATACCCGTCGGCTATGAGTCTTCTCAAAGCTCTTCACAAGACCGCATTCCCTCTACTACAACCAATGTTCCTGTTCGGACAGTCGACAGCTGCAAACGTCGACCTTGGGGCATCAAAGTCGGCGATGTGGTGAACTGAGAGGATAGGAGGAGGCTCTCCATGCACGGCATATTACGGTCAAGGAGGACAAGAGGACATGGGAACTGTGAAAAGGAGCCAGTGTCGGAGTGTGATATTGTGACGCTTCTTGTCGGCAGGAGATCGTTGATTAGAAAGGAAAGGGAGGGCATCGACACAGAAGACCTTCTGATTGCGAAGTACACATCTGCGGCAGTCGTTACGTCGAAGGGAGCGAGTGAGAGGACGGATGTAGGCTGTGCAGGGAGCTGGCGGATATAGGAGACTGGGTTTGACTGACGAACGAGGTTGGGATGGTTCGGAGAGAAACGTGTGGAATAAATACTCACCTTGCACCAATAATCGCCGGAGTCTTCTCAAATTCTTCACGCTGCTCGGGTACTTGCTGCTAGCTTCTATCTGGTGCGGAAGAGTGATGAACCGAGGAAATGGCAGAACCGATGGCATCCGGCAGTCTTCTTTTACCAGAACGCTGAATCGATGGTTATTGCAATATTTGCGCCGGAATTCATGATACTATGGCCAATGAGCCAGCGGGAGAAGGCGAAGGAGATCGGAGAAAAGTTCGAAAGTGCGTGTTCAGTTTATTCCCGGTGCCTAGCTAATGCTCTTCTGGCAGAGTACGGCTGGGGAATGACACACGGCTTTCTCGTGATTATGGGACGTTTCACGCTACATGATAGAGACCTCTGTGGGTATTTATGGGATGCTTCTAGGGGAGATAAATACGGAGTAGTTGAGCATGGACAAGTCAGATCGCGGATCAGCACGAGTACGTGCAGAAGGAACCAGGGCATAATCGCATATTCCTCAGCCGCACCCAGTTCAGGTAAGTCCGTGTCGAAATTGGTTGTCATTGACATGCTGATCTGATGTTCCTATACAAGATACCAACGACACAACAAGGAACACGATGTTCCTTCCGGTACGGTTCACAACGGCTTTGATACAGCAGCACTTCTCACACGAGATACAGGAAAGACTTCTACTCATCTATACCCCATCGGATGCACCATGCCTTCTCAAATTCCTCGTCGCTGAGGGATACATCACCATCACCGAAGTCGAAATCAAAGCCCGAAGTCACACCGACTTTATCTCCAGATCCGTCGCAGTAATTTTCAAATCACCTGGGTCATCGCTCGTGCCGTAGAAGGTATAGCCATCACAGAAATCGAAGCCATCACCGTTGGTTTCGCCCTTTATAACTTGGGCACTTGTAGGTTATCCTGTTTGGGTGTATTGGCGCCAAACGAAGATGTACAATTGAGAGTCATGCGATCTAGAGCATGTGCCGCGACGGAGCCCTTGCAATCATCAACTACATCTACGCTAGCAATTTCTCCAAACGACACCCTGAAACATTATTCTTCTGACTGTTACTCTTTCTGATTTCGGTCCCATGGCACACCTCAACGTGCTGGATTTTCCTTCAGGATGAAGATGTCGAAGACCGCAGATATATGACGATCCCCGTATCCTTCATACTCCACAGAGATCCTCTCTACATCGTCTATGGGATACCAGCTTTCCTTGGCGCCGTGCATTGTATCCCATACCGAACATGTACTTTGGCGTATTTCCGCTACGCGGGGGTTTTACGTGGTTATCTGAGCTTGGATATGCCTAGTGTCCCGGTTATGCGTTCCCTGGCGTATGTTGTGGTTCGTGTTCTTGCGTTGATGGCCCCGAGGGATCTTCCGATGAGTGCGTATCGGAATGGTCAGTGGACGATGTTCGTCCCGAATATTGGGTGGTTGTGGTTTTGATTGATGAGTGAATTGGTTAGCTGATGTTTTCTTTGACTGTTCTAGGTACTACTGCATGTGTCGTTCATCTGATTACACATTCATTATATACCTACTCGTTCTCGTTGCTATCTGTATTCCGTCCAGCCTTGCTAGCCGTGTCTTCGTCGCTGATTGTATGATTCGAATAGACATTCTGTTTCGATCTTCTGTTATGAATTCGTAGGCAATCTTAAGCTTTCGAAGATGGACAGAGAGATCGTGCCTAAGAATGCTTGTAATCCAACGAGTACAACCTTGTAGGTTTGCTAATTCAGGGTCAGACTGCCATTATCACAGGAAAAATTGACACTCCTTCGAAATGTTGGCTATAGATGAACGCTCGCAGGAACAGGGCTCATCAACTCGAACCAGAAGATCTCTTTGTTTGGCCGGTACGATATCCTTCTTCATGGTACGCTCATTTTCTAACTTTCTCGTCTAGAGACTCGTTCTGTTAGTATCATACCAGATTCAAAACGCTACCGTGAATCAAGCAAGGCTTCACATCGTTCGAACAATTTCCTAGCTATTGACGTTGTCCTGACCTTTAGGTTTCGATGAATGTGTCGGAACAGTAAGTATTGATGCTCCTAACTATGGAACCCTTGAACGCTAACAGCTCTTCAAGGCTCTCTGCGTCAGTTTTACGTTCTTCCTGAGTTGTGCATCACGGTATATGGCGCCTGAGGTATGTAATGCTGTTCTTATTAACCTCGCTACAAGACTCTTACAAGTACTCGAGCCTCGGTGAAGCTTTGGACTCGGGTCGCGATTTGTGATCTGAGCGACTAGCTGCCTTGAGGATATGTTCATTGTATAGCTCGTACACGCGATATTCGCGCTATAGATACGTTTTCTTCTCTCGTGAATCATACTGGTGTAGCGTTGAACGTTGAAACAGCTAGATTGAGATCCGTGAAATGGTGAAACCTCCAGTTCAACGTTTGTGGGTAGTGTATACGGCGGAGATCGTGGATTCGATAAGTGATGCCCTTCTTTCTCTCGATCTCATGCTTACCATTTCGCTCTAGGTCGTTCTGAGCTCCATGACCATGAACGGGGCTACTCTAAGGCTGTCACGGTCTTCAGCATTCAGGTCCGTATATACTTTCCCTGCGATGACGTTTGTCTAGCTGGTTCTTTGACATTTTCTTCTCGATTGATCTCAAGATGTTCAGGGTTCGATGGAAGATTCGCACAAGATGATTACTTTTTGGGTTATCTCAACGTGTCATGTTGATATGAGACATCCATCCACCCATCCAAGAGCTCACGCGAACAAAAACATCTCTCAACGTAGCTCTGGTTTTGTGTGTGCTGACGGTTATGATACCTGATACCTTTCGACGCAAATAACTGGGTGAATGATCAGCGCCACAATAATTCATTCGTCACGGTTCGGTGCTTTGGGAAGCGTACGGTGTGATACAAATCTCGAGAAACCGAAATTGGAGAGGCTCCGTCTTGTAGGTTTACGGCTTTCGGAAAAGAATTTGAAGGGGTTTGCTTTGAAAGGCTGGGGCGTAAGCCTTTGATCCTACTTCAAATCGATGAGACGATGCTCATGCTCTGGCTATGCCAGAAGGTATAGAATAGTCCTCAGTCAAGCCTGAGAGACCGTAGCATCGATCTGTGTACATCAGCTATTCCACCAGATCTCAGTTTCTGGCCTGCGGTATACTCTCAGATTCGCCCGCAACTTCGAGTTTAGAACCGAAGCGAAAGAAGGACAGCAGACTTCGGGATGTGACTCGGAGGAGATCAAATATTGAGGCAAGAAACCCATGAATGCTTCTGGGTTCAATGGTCTGTGCATTACGGGGTACACGAAAGCCCAATTGTGAGATGTTTTGAGTAGCTTGGACTCGACATCTTACGGAAAGGGTCGGGGGACTTGAAATCGTTGAACGTTGACCATTCGCATTGAAGTCGATACTGTAGAGTAAACAAGGAACCTGGAAGATTAAAAACTTAATCGAGTGGAATTGCTTTTGCATGATTTGCAGCCGGAAAGAGGTGAAACCAGAGTCCGAACTCGACCTATCTATCTCGGCGAGCGAAGCTCCAGTAGAAGCTCTGCGGAGAAGACGATCCAGGGATAATTGTCGGGAAGATGTGCCGACAAGGAAATGAAATAGCCGAAATAGGACATCATGGTGATGGCGACAAAAGAAGCGTTGTCGTCGTGGGAAACGATGCTGACACCATTTTTGCATTGCGACGACCACGACCATCGTCATCGACATCTTTTTTGCCCTTCTCATCTAACCCACGACGACGCAAATGGATCCCAGTTGTTAATGGTGTGTCGCTACCCTTATGATAGTCTGCTTCTTCCCGTGTCGACGCTTTTCTTCTCTAGGTTTTTTTTTCCAATTTTTCCTCTAGACACTATCCCGGGGCTCTGAGTTAGGCATCTTTTAGTGTCTAGCATGGGCTGTGATGCAAGGAGGCAACGCTGAATATCGAATGCTGGGCTCGCAATTCGGTGCGTCATCGTGTCATGTTCTTTTCTTTTCGAGGTCGTTGTGCTGACGCGGGCGATTTGCAGGTGTTCTATACCTCGTCGGTGTTGGAAAGCCCCATTTCCATCGGTATAGCAGGCGTCAGGATCAAGAATTTTGGTACTTGGCCGTCGTGAAGAACGTGCAGGAGGCTTGAAGCGGATGTTTTGGTGTCATGTTGGGCGAGAAAGTCATTGGGTTGGGAGTCAAAGCGTCCTACAAATTCGATGTATGTCACGGTCATCTATTCCATATCTCCCCTTGAAATACCTAACGATGTCTCTGCAAGCTATCTCCCAGGCGAGCGTATTCAAGATCCGAGGAGCAGACGCCAATCAGAAGCAAAACACTGGCAGCACAAGTGCAACCTTCAAGACGTCACGCTTGCATGTTAGATCTTCGTTGTTGGGACATCTTGATGCAACGCTCGGAAATGATGAAGATTGAGGTTTTCTTGGGGTATAGCTCAACAAGAGCGTAGACTGGGACATATCCAGGAAGGGCAATCTTATCAGGTAGGCTTTCTGCGGCCATGTTTCATAATATCTTGATACTTACAACCTGCATAGTGAAACAGGCTCTGTTTTCATAGGGAACCAAGCGAAAGCAATACCAGACATGGGGAATACAGGTAGTAAGCTGGATGGAAGGTTATGAGGAAGTACGACACAGTAGTCATAAGGCGTACCTTGGATCAGACCTTTGGAACTGTGGCTGTTGTGGATATCAATAGCTAATTGGCCCCGATACTAAGACGGGTGTTTTAACCTGTTAGCTGGAAGACGACGCTACCTTTTGAATCTTGTGAATTCAAAGCCATCGTTTCCCTATCAGCTCTTGTGCCAGCGAGATGGAATCCGAAAAAGCGCCGACAGGTACTGAGGCAGTGCCTGTCAAGAACGTGACGTCAGCGGAGCCTTTTCTTTTTCCTCCGCTTCCTTTGCTTTTTTCATTCGCGCTCTCTAGGTTCTCCAACGACTACAGAAGCACCTGTCTGGTCTCAGCATCCGAGACCAACACCAACATTCCACGTCAATTCTTCTCGGCGCCTCCCACTGGATTTGCTTCAGCGACAACACGAGCATTACGCTCCTCTGTATCCAAAAACCTGCAATGCGGTCTACATCCTTCAAAGCCTCCAAAATACTCTCCTCATACCTTCTTCTATGCGTTACCTCCTCTTCCCTCTCCCTTGGCAAACACCGAGTCTTTGCGAAAAGGATATCCAGTCTACAACGACACAGCCGCTAGCCAGCTCTTCAAACGCGCTCCTCTCGATGCAGCGACCATTCCTTCGAGTGCTGGTAACAGTTTGAACACTGCTGGCGGTACGTATTCCTCTATGTCTTTTCTCCTCTTTCCTTTCGGCTCATGCCTCTCGCAGGTGAATTATCGACAACGAAAGCGTCAAGACAAGCTGGCGTTGGGACAATTTTTAGACACGATCAAGGAAATGGAAAGGTTCTGACGCTGACGTTTTGGGCCTATTCGGTACGTTCCTCCTCTTTCCCTTCCGTCGTCCACCCCATTATCTTCTATCGTTCTATCACGTTCACAGCTTTTTTCTACACCGTAGACCTCGACACTAACTCATCCTCCCTTCACAGAGCCTTTATACGAAGCAAAGTACACCTTCCCCGTCCCTCATTCCCAGTGCGCCGTCTCCTGCAGCACCGAACCTAGAAGATATTTCCAGGCAAGGAACCTATTTCACACCATGTGTCACACCATGTGTCACTCCTTGTCGTTACGCCTCTTCGCTGATGTTATCGCGGCGATGGTACTTCATCGTGCCGACTAACATCGCTCACCGTTTACGCTGGATCCGGCTTCTTTCCCTGCCTTTTGATCCCGATCCCAAATCCCCCTCTTTGTATTGTTTTCTTGTTTGTTTCTTACTGGAGCTGACGTTCTCGTACCGCTAGGCTTTAAGATCAAGACCAAGCCTCTATCGATGTCTTTTGCTTTCATTTCTCGAAGATGATGGTGTATTCATGTAGCCATGCCGAGGTGAGTGACCAGGTGTCATGCTGACCGACATACACTGATAGCCATACCCTATTACATTTAGATTACCTTCTGCGAAGTTGATCGAACGCCGACATGAATCCTAGAACACCCGTTTCCAAAGCCACTTCCAATCACTCCATGTCTATGCGCTCACAGGCAACACTCACCTTCATCCTCGAAACCGGGATCTACGAGGACGGCGTGCCCTGTACCGGCTTCCAAGATGTTTTAAGTTGGGATATGCGTTGCTGTAGGTATGTTTCCGTTTACGCATCGTATGCTGTAACTTTGCTAACATGGTCTCTTCTAGACTTCACATCGTTCCCTCGTTAACCTGTTGAAGAGCCCATCTTGACGACTCGGTATTCAGCCAGTGTCAATGCCACGATTAGCCTGCTACCTTTCTGTTGGTGGCCAAGCTCTTATGCTCAAGTTGAGGGTATGTGATAACTTCCTTGTCCTTCAGATCGTGATACTTACCTTGTCGTTGACCTCATGCAGATTATCGCCCAGTACCCAGCCCGATGGGTGATTGTCAGTGTTTCAAGTACGAAGGAGCTAACTGCCTCTCTCTGTTACGAAGCTAGGTACGTGGTCGCCACATTCCTCGAGTAATATTCTTGCTCAGAGACTATGCCTCAGATCTCTTGCTGACACCTCCAATGTACGTTTCAAAGCCTTAACCAGTGTATCCCGAAGCTCACGCTAACTAAGGGCACGCATTGATTGAAGTTCACCGACTTCTCGGCCGTCATAGGCGTCATGTATGTCGTTCTCTTTCATGGCTCTTTTCAGCTTGAATCTATATCTCCAGGTTACGTCGTGATGAGCACTGAATGGTATCATGCGCCAGGTATGGCTTGATCTCACATATGTACTCCAGTTACTGACACACATTTGCAGTATTCTTATACCTTTGAGTTCGATATGGAAACTCCGAAAATGCCAGTCAACGGTCATCCAACGAGCGCTAGGAAGCGCAACCTCACGGACACGCTACACAAGAAGCTCTTCCGGAGGACACAGTCAGATCTCTTATGGTCAGAGGTACGCCCATGGGTAGCTCTAGGTATGAAACATTATCTGTTTGTTTAGCTTGTTATGCTCAGGTAGCAGCGTACAGTTGTCAGAAAACGCAGATTACTTAGGCTCGTCGATATGCTCGGCCTGCAGGACTCTTTTCATATGGCTCAACCTCATGATGCTTGCAAGGTATCCATGAAAGATCATCTCCGCTGGAAGCCGAACCTTCTTAATCCCAGTCGTTTGATTGTTTGCTGTACGTTTGACGCAGAAACGATGGAATTACATTGACATGGCGTTGGCGATAATAGTGTGGCCGAAACTCCCTGTTCACTCTATGCGGAAATGTTCTTCGGGTGATAATCGTGTCACTCGAGTGCGCTAGCCAGAGGCTAGCCCTTCATTTTTCACTCACCCTTAACCTGTTCATGTGCTTGTTCATGCATAAATCTACTTCGCACACTCTCGGTTTTGGCCTTTAATTCATGTGTTGATCTTTTAGCCTCTACGCCCGATATCACCCTATATGAGCCTAAGGTAAGAAGTGCCGTTTTGCGTCATTCTCCGCACTCGATGCTTGCCAAGTTGTTTGATTTTACGCAGATAATGTGTGTATACTTCGAGGGCATTAAACCGGACTCTCTCATGTTCAATCTTCTCAGTACCTCGGCATAGTATACTTGATACGGCTAGCGCTTGGACTACTAGGTTGGAAATTGATACGATACTCGTGCTAACAGATATAGAGCATGAACTAGCGATCGAGTATGGGCCGCCGCTTGTGCTGGCTCCGAATACCTGAGGCACATAGTACGTGGACAAAAGCACGATTGAAATCAAGTTAACTAAACGAGATAACATGGAAATGAGAATAGATCGACAGAAAAGCCGAGTTACAAAGAACCAATTAGCTTGACAGTTCGTTCCCATGCGAAAGGAGTAGACATATTTTACTGTAGCTTAGAGCGCCGTCAATGCTAGCTATATTGTAAAATTTGACGAAAAAAACAAAAAATGGAAGATTCGCCCTGAATGTCATTTTCAATCCTCACGAAAACCTCTACAAGTAGAGGCTGTTGTCCGTTACTGTTGTACTCTTACACGACATCATCAGTGGATGGCGATTATTGTTCGCTGGGAATGATTGACCAGGATGTAACTCTCGCGGAACCTGAGACCATGTATTCTCGGGCATCTACGTAGATCACGCACTATTGGCCTGAGGCCGTTTGGTAGTTATGACTTGCCTGCGATGAGCCTTTGCTGACATACATGTACCAGGATTTCCATGTGGCTGCAGCCCAGCCATAAAAGCCATGTGTATTGTAAACCTCTGAATAGATGGGGCTTTAAATCGAAAGCACGACGTACGGCGCAACGCTGTTTGACTAAAGGTTTGTGTAGTAGCTGGTGAAAGATACGCGAGCAGAAACTGAGAACGTGGCAAAGAAATAGCCAGAAATAGTTTTACGTGAAAACAAGAATAGCAAAGAAAACAATAGCGAAGATGGATATGGGATATACACAGACGTGAAAGCAAGAGATCGAGAGCAAATACACAAAACAAGATAGCACCTATATGACAACAGATCAACAATGAGGCTCAACTTACGAAGAACGATTTAGCTTCACAGTTCGGTCGTTCACGAGAGAAAGTGAATATACCTGAATCATCCAATGTGAGGCCAGAAAGTGGTCCACTGGACAGTTTGATATGCACTTGATGGGAGATCTCGTAGGGCGGTGAATGCGATGACGATGAGAGTGATACGGAAGACGGCATATGCGAAGGAAAGGGTGATTATGAGGATTATCACTGTCCTATCCAACAAGGTTGGAACATCGTCATGGAAAACCTTCTTCCAATACCCGTGCAAAAGCGCCATTGCGATGGGTGCAGCAGCAACTGCAACAGCTGATATACGCCAAAGCAGCTGCTCGGTATGATTCGGAAATTGGAAAACCCAAGGGATACAATGAATAGCGCCGAAAAGTGCTGCGATTCCGTAGACAGCAATGTAAATGTGAGAAGGATCATTGGTGAGGTGGGAGGAGATTGGCATTGCTAGGTTTCTGTCCTCTTCGTCTTGGATGATTTGGAGGCATACCCCAAAGACGTGCCATGGAATCCATAGAGGAAGGAGTATAAGCCGGACTATTCCTCTGCCAGGAGCTCCAAAGCCAATTACAGGCTTGAGGGCGTAGATATACTCCATAATCACACCGAGCCCCTCCCAAAACACCTTCCAGATGCCTCCGTTCCCGCCATCAGCATCCTCCCCTCTTGAATTCTCCCTCTGCCTCCAATACGCCCTCACAGGATACATAACCCGCAAAGGTTTATTCCACCACAAAAAGTATGTCCCAAAGTTCAGGATTGCGAAGCCAACAGTGATGATCTCAAGCTCCGTGATCGCTAGACCCTCTATTGCACGAGCAATGACCTGGACGATGAACCAGATGGTCTGGGTGACAGCGATAGATTTGGTGATCACGTCGGCGTGGCTTTTATCTTTTATCTCGTCCTGGGTGAGGGTGATGTAGCCTTTGGCGACACAAAACTCTAGGATATTTTCGGGGTCGGAGCAGGGTGGTAATGGTGTCTCTTGGGTGGTAGCTTCATGGTCGTCTGGAGGCGTAGAGGATTCTGAGGTTCTTGCATGTCCATTTCTCTGGAAACAGTAATTCCAGCCTGTGATACCAGCAAAATGGGCGACTTACTGTGTTCTCAAGCGTCTGATACGCCCTATGGTAGTCCTTGATTTCCCCAAAGCATGTTTCTGATAGGCCATCATACGGATATTTCCACCTCTGCCAGCTACACTCTCTTTTTCTATCCCTATCCCAAAGATAACCACGAAACTTCTCCCCGTCATATAACGCGAACCCTCCCATTATAACGAAGAAACCGTGTGACATCCCCCACTCGTACTCTGAGAGGAATGTATCAACTACGACACTAGTAATCAGATAGGACACGCACCCTTGAACTGATTTCGAATCTTCTTCGCCTGCTCCCGCTGTCTCATCGCCCACAGGATCATGATCTCCGGTGAAAGAAGCGCGATTACCATCAACTCGACATTTTGGTAGACTAAAGCTGCTGGATGCCATCGATGTCCGCTCCATTGCCTTTTCTTGTCATCAAACTTCTCTACCAGCGGAATGTTGGGGTGAATGGCGACCCATGTACAAATGAAGACGACCGAAAGACAGTTCCAAATAATTCCGATGGTAGTGCGACAATCGTTGATGTCGATACATTTGCCAGTTACGGGATCGAAGGAGGAAGAGTCGTTGACGGAAGCAGCGGAGAGACTGGAGGCAATAGGCCTTGCCAAGGCGTGGAGTAGTAGCATTGATATCAATTGGGGAAGGAAGCCAAAGCATTGCGTCCTTTATCTATAGAGTCCCGTGTTGTACACGCCGGCGTCTACTATGACAGCCAGACCAGAAGAGAGATTGCAGGGAGTGAGGCAAGGACGTGTCAAAACGGAACATGGCAGAAAAATGTGATTTGTGAGGTGTTTGAAAGGATCACAGAATGTGATCATGAAGCGTATGGCAGGAAGGAAACGCTCGATACGTGGGTGAACCCGTGACAATTGGCTGGCACTGGCAGATCGGCGATATAGGACTGCCAAATCCGATTTAACCGAGGTCCGAATGCTGCCTTTTTTCTTCCTCTTCTCTGATTCCCTCTCTGCAAAACCACGCGACTGAGAACAAATGAGGCGTACAGAGCATTCAACACAAGGTACTACACCCGAAGTTACATCATCCTCGGTCAGTTCGTCGTCAACACTGTCCAACGCACCTAACGCTCGGATGACAACTCAACGACGCGCCTGCCATCTCAATTCGCTCATTCCACCGATGTTCTCCTTCTATGTCCAGCGTTTCACAACCCTCCACACTCTCCTCCATTTAGGTCGTCAAACACCTTTCCTCAGTGAACATCTGTACCGACACCTGTGACCTGATCTTCCAGCAGTCTTCGGGGAGCATATTGGGTGGTAGTGAAGGTTGGAAGGGGTAAAGGTACCGGAAACTGAACTGGAACTGGATCTAAGGAGAGAGATAAACGAGCTCGTGTAATCAGAGAGCTGAGGAGATGATATGTTGACGAAATTCCGCAAGATGACATTCAAGAGGCAGATCGTTGGATGGAGATAAATAGAAAGCGGATCATACAAGCGATGAGAACAAATGCTCATGACTGGGAACTCTGTCTACAGAAGTGCTCTACTCCAGAGTCTGGATGAATGACACAGCGAAACAAAGAAATCAAAGTGCGTTTTCTTCCACTTCGAACCTTACTCTAGAACCCGAAAACTTTGCAGGGCGTCCTTACTCTACAACATCTCTACCAAGCGCTCTCCGAGTGTTATCATGGTAGTAATGTCAATTTAAGCATGTTACATAGCGGCAGGCTCGTAGGCTTCTTTCCTGATACCTCACACGATCTCATCCTTACATTCCTTTCAGATACATCCTTTCGCGTGAGTGAGCCCAAATCTTTATGATCGATGGTTCCTCTGGTAAATGCCTTATATGCTAGCGTTCGCATGAACGACGCAGATATCTGCTGACTCGTGATTCGTAAGTTTCTGCTTTTCCACTACAACACTCGCCACCGCAATACCTCTCTATTCCCCTGTTATCTTTACGTTCCGTGTTAGATGTCAAAGAACAGCTCGGAAAACTAATGGATCACGTCTTGCCGCTCCCATGACGGTTTTTGCAAGTTTCCCAACATGTCATACGCCCCAGGCCAAAGCATGGGATGACACGCCGGTGCTTATAGAAGACCTTTCTGCGCAAGTTTGGGCGCTTTCAAGGTTATTCTGAGATACTCGGTTCGTGGTTTACTTCGGAAGTATTTTTTATAGCCTCAAACCTTCTATGAGCGCAGTCTCCGTTCTAGCTGTTGTTCCGCTTTCCCCGGTTTCCTGTTTCTATTTTCTTACTCTTACATACATCCTTCAAATTCTTCGAGCTGACCCTGCTTCATGCTTAGATCTTCGAACGCCGAATCGATTACATGGGCTTCAACCGACACTTGAGCACTCGCAATCCTTCACAGTTTTAATGCCAGTCCCAGACCGACCTGGCAGATACCCTCAAGGTGGCCATATTACGGATGTAGAATAGCCCATTGAAAAAAAAACCAGCACGATCCCAGCGGTGGCGTTAATCAATCCTGCTAACGCTGAATCATGATAGGCGCTAGGCGCCATCAGCCGCTTTCACAGCGATTTTGGGGTCTTGAACTCTATTCGGAAAGTATGAGGGAAGGGAATCATATCAAATCGGTATCTCCGTCAGATATACAGGTTTGGATGCTTACCTTGATCATACAGACACCTCTTTCTCATCCCGAATGCCTAGTGTGTTGTTGAAGATACCATTGTACGGTCGTTCACGCACTAATGCCGCTTTTTTGCAGTTATTCCGAGGTGTTCAAGGATCGGACTTTGAGATATCAATGGCTTTCTTGGATGCACCTCTCACCAGGTCTAATCAGGCTCTCGTACGTTGTTCAATGGTTGCAGTATGAGTCTTGGCCGTGGCTGACTATAAAGTATGTGATATTTTTCTTACTCTTCCAATCGCCGTGCTCACCAGTTTCCGTGCCTCGCCGATCCCAGTCTTCACGATCGTGTAAAGGGAGTTCGAGTACAAAGTAGAAGATCGTGTAGGTATTTATCGCTATGAATATAGGCTCTGCGTCAACGTCAACCCCTCATTGTTCTGCATCTTCTCTGTTCGGAGAATGCCGTCCGCGACTTCCATTCGCGCAAACTCATTCCGTGTCAGTGTGAGGTTCACGCTATCGAATGACACGTTTAGGGTGAAGTACACTGACTTCTCGGAACACAAGTCACCCTCGGCAAGTCTATTTGAATGGGAAATTCTTCCGGAAACTCGCACATCCAGAGAGAAATACCTACCGGATATCAACGAGCGCCGTTTGTCTGCCCGCGAATGCTCTGGCGAATTCATGGTACCTAATCGTCGTGTTAGTACCTTCCAAAGAATAGTTGACCGCTCGTTCCCATATCGAAATGAAGACAGTTCCTAGAATAAAAATTCCCTACATCTAGTTCTTAAGTATGTTGAGTATAGCAATGACCATATACCTAAAGTATAATTACCCAAGAGCATTTCTTGACACACCCGGGGCGTTGAGCTCTCAAAGATAGAAACCTGAGGCCTTCTGCCTTGTGGTTGTAGTACATGCCGGCGTCTACCTCGACAGGTAGAATAGAAGAACATTGCGGCGGAGACTGTTGGGAGTGAGGAAGCGGCATGTCCAAGAAGCTAAACATAGTAGATCAATGTGACTTGCGAGGGTTTTAAGAGGAGATCTGAGCAGGAATAGTCCCTGAAGCGCTGGGAAATGGTCCGTGAGAAAGCTGGCATTGGACTCGTGATCGTAGTTTCTCTTAGACAGACTCATATCCACAGTGACGACCGTTCCGATGTACTGTGAATAACGTCTGTTAGTTTAACCGCGGCCTTTGGCTGTAGATTTCCCCCCCCACCAATACCAATGCTTTTCCCCAAAGTCGATTGATCATGAACTATTCCGCACTGGTGATTTTCCCTCTACATCCGAGTCATTCTTGATGCCTGTTTTTTATTCACCCCTCATGTGTTTCTTCCCAGATAAACCAAGAAGTCAAGTCTCATTGAAGGTCACAGACGACTCATTTGATGGCTGGATTGGAGCTGAAAAGGCGCGGTCGTTCGGACCGCTAGTCTGTGAATATTCAAGGTAAGATTGTTGCTGCAACTTGCAACCTGATCATTATCTCTACCCAGTTACGCTTCAGCCTTTGCCTCCATAATCTTCCGTGTGCCTAGATTCCATTTTCCATCGTTTATCTGCGCCCACATGGCGTCATCTTCGAATTAACTTATGTAGCTTTGAGCTCGAATGTTCATCTTAGCGCTCACAGTCGGTTTACGCAGAAAACGTACAGTAATTCGAGGCTGGGCTTGTAATGGAGAGATTTTAGGCTCTGTTTGATAGCGAAATCCGATTCCGGATTTCGTGGCTGTACCTACCATCAGCAAAAAGCGTAAGAGGTTGTAGCTAGAAATTGAGGTGTATATCACCCACTACCCATTGCTTACAGGTAGCCAAAGGATGTAGTAGTGATATGAGCATGAAATAACAACGTATATTACCTGTCATTATTGTAGTATGATAATATTACCCTGTTATTACCTTGTATTACCGTAGTAGAGGGTTAATACCCTGTTACTTCCCTGGTTATACGAGGGTTATACCAGGGATACAACGTGTGTGACAACAGGGTGATATAAGGGTTATAACATCCTTGCTACGGTAATACAGGGTAATAAGGGTTTGGGACCGTTATAGGAAGATATAAGCGCTAAAATCCATCGTAAAATCACACTACGGAACTCTTGAATCATAATGAGTGTATATCAAGTAATATAGAATCCATCGCGCACCTGTATTTGCTTCTTCAATCTTTTATATCAGGTAATTCTTGAATTGTATCCGGGCTGACCCACCGCACTTAAGCTTAAGGCCTAATGGACACTGCTGTCCGCTGTAAAAGTAGGTAGGCTATTGAGTAGATGGACGTAGCCTTGCACATAACCGCCATACGTTCGATGAAGAGGTGGATGTGAACACGGAAGCGCGCGGGAAAGAATCTCATGGCAAATGGCCGGATCGATGACGTCACTTGGCCGCGTCATCGAACCAACGACCACCTCGACGATACCGACACAGACAATTAGTGGCCCTGCGAGCTCGAGCCCTCTGTTCCTCTGTCGAAGCCTACGCCCTATGCCCTGCACTATCCGTCCTACGCTCCACGCCCTGCGCCCTGCCCTAAAGTGGTCCGTGCGCACCTCAAATTTTCATATAAACCTCGCGTCCAAAATCCTCCTCCCCCAACCGCCCTTTCTTCCCTTCCACCACCATCCTCCTATCCTCTTGGCCCTCGTTCCAACATTCAACTGCTCCATCTACGATGATCCATGGTATTCCTTATGTTCCATCTTCATTCCTGTAGCTGACATATGTTCTCCCCATGTCTCAGATCTCAGGGTGCGAAAGGGATGATATGTTGTTAGATTCCTGGGCTAAAGGTGCGTGATTGATACTGTTTTCCCCATGTACTCCACTTAGTTGCTGCTTCCAGGTCTCAGCCACTCAACCAGGCCCAGGGACGTAACCTCAAGACCGTTTGAATGCGCAAATCTATGATCGGCCTTCAGCTTCGACATTAGTCGCACAATTCACTCTCCATTCAACCATCGTCCCTACTAAGTCCCCAAACACTACTCCAACATCAGCTCTGCGCTGCGACACGTCAACGCGTCAACAACTGGACATATACGCGTGTTCGTCGATCCTGGAGGCACGCAGGCTCCCGACTTGCAATATCACCCTCGCTCTCAAGTTTCAATGTTCAGTGGTGCTAAGTTGGGCTTGTAAGTCATGTCAACTGTCAATTGTTGTGCTAGACTGACCCTATACCACATAGGATACGACTACGATGTCAAAAAGGCAGACGTCGGGTACATAGTGACAAGTGGACTGTATATATGCTTACAAAGTGTAGTAGATAGACGTTAATGGATCTGATTTCGTGTTTGTATCTCGCAAAAGAGTGGACTTAGTAGTGTGCATGTGAGTCTTATGATTGGAAGATTAGGAATGTAGACTGGTACTGGTTGTTACCCTTATTACCAGCTACTACCCTGTTATTACCCCCGATACCAGATATTACTCCCACTACCAGCCATTTCTCCCATTACTTGCTGCTTCCCCTGCTACCTACCGTCTCCTTTACAACTTGCTATAACCTATGGTACGTGCTATAATCTACATTACCCATTATATCACTCACTACTTGATATATACAGCACAACTCAAGATAAACATCAAGACTCGTACTGCCGGGTGTTGGGGTTCATAACACCCCAACTCCCTCTTATAACACGGGTTGCGATTGTCAATTACTGTTCAGGTATGTTTTATCTTGTTATATAGTATATAACAACCGTATAACCTCTTACGGTTTTTGCTGATGACCGTAGATAGTAATCGAACAAACATGACCAATGATGCGGGCGGAGCTCTCGCTCTGGGCCATGTCAAAGCAGACTGGAGCCCCACTTCTCCTTCCTTCTGTACATCTTCTACCTCCTCCTTCTCCATACTGAGGTGAGTGCCCAGATTCCTTGCTGACCGATATACACTAATAGCCATATCCTATCACCTTTAGGCTACATTCACGTAGTTGATACCACGTCAACATCGGTGCTATAACGCCTGCCTCCAAAGTCACTGTAAATCATGTCTATGCGCTCACAAGCGAAGCTCACCTTTGACTTGAAAGTGGGTTCTATGAAGGAAACATCACCAGTACCAGCTTCCAAGCTGATCCGAGTTAACATTATTGATGCTCCAGGGCTATAAGTACGTCGCCGCTTCTGCACCGTACACTATACCTCTACAAATTGTGTTTTGTTGAATCTAGGCTCGAACTCTAGCCTTCGACAGCACGGCGACCAGAGCCTATCGAGCATTCGGCCGGTCTGCACATGGTCAACTCGCTACTCTTATGTTGGCGGCCAAGCCCGTGAAGGTAGGTGTTAGCTCTCTTGTTCATCAAATTGTGATGCTCAGCTTGTCCTTATTCTCCCGCAGATTCTCGCTCAGTCAATTGGACGACTGAATTCCAGCGTTCCGAGCACAAGGGAGAGAGAACCCTGTCGCAACATGGTTCTGTCACGACCCTATGTACGTCGCTGTCATAATTCCCATGTACTATCCATACTTACAGCAACCACGCTATTTCTCGGGTTCTTCGAACATGTGAACTGTGGTTTCAATGTGCGTCCATGACTCAGCTCTCCATTATCCTAATCTACTCCGACTGCCCATGTTCCTCGATGTCGGCGTACCATCTGGATAAAGATCTATGCTGATCTGTGAAGTTGGGCAAGAGATATCACGAGTCGGATTCTTGGAGGCCTACTGCCGTCATTGTACCTTGATCTTTCCGTGCACGCTCCGAAAGTGAGTGTTACTTACCCACATAATCTTTTGATAGTAACGGGTGTGATTAGGCGTGCATCTACTAGCTAGGCAAACGCACGATCTAAGGCTAGGTTCACGATCCAAGAATTATACGGTAGACTTTTCAGGTATGTTTATGTTCTGTTGTTCGTGCAGCACATGCTCATGTTGCTATCCAGATAGATACATCCTATGCTAGCTTCACCATTGGTTACCCCCGTTGTTTCTCTATATCGATCGGATGGCTACCTAAGGTATGTTCTTCTTTCTAGCTTGTGCCATGCATTCCCGTTTTGACATAGTTCGAGTGATAGTAATACAATCGTCAAATCGAGTACAAGTCAGTTCTGTTTGCTTTGCGACATTGAAATCCCTGAATCATGGTAAGTGTCGTCTTTCCAGTTGCTGTACTTGCCGCATCTCTCTTGATGAGCCATGGCTCACATCACTATCTATTGATCCTGAAGACGGACATCTTGCGGTCGCCCCTGTGGCTATCAGTCATGGTACTGTACTGATATCTGAGCATTGGAATACACCTCACGGTTAGTGCAACACGATCCGTGCTTGCTCACCCACTCATGCGTTGCTTTATAGCTGACACCAATCTCTGGGTGCTGATTCAGCAACTCTAGTATTCATCTTAATCTCGCCCGTATGCTCGTTCATCTCCTTTGGTAAATGACAAAGATCAATGACGGATATTCCTGGGATCTTTTAGTACACGACTATCTGCGTATTGGGTTCGATATACTTGCCTTTTTCTTACGCGCTGAGTACATCTAGGACTTGTGCTTTGTGTTAGAAACATAAGCTTTGGTCGATGGC
This sequence comes from Paramarasmius palmivorus, assembly GCA_037176845.1. Lineage (NCBI taxonomy): Eukaryota > Fungi > Basidiomycota > Agaricomycetes > Agaricales > Marasmiaceae > Paramarasmius > Paramarasmius palmivorus. The sequence continues at coordinate 34,376 of JAYKXP010000147.1, forward strand.
ATCTGTCTTGTCCTCGATGCACCACGTTTGAGTTTTCTGGGCTTGATATCACTCATCTCGTAGCTTTTTTCTCTATCTTTCCTCGTGCTTACATTCAGACCTTTGAATGTCAAATCAGCCTTCTCAACATCAGTCAACTGTTTATGCGTCCGCTCCAAGATGGGGAGCGTGTCCGTGTCATATGCCTGTGGCTTAATCAAAGTAAGTTTTGAAGTCAATCCTCGATCAACATATCTCATTGTGATACCTGTGTGATGTCCTAGGGTTCATCTTCATTGTACTTTCTGTGAACAATAACACCTGAGAGCCGTTACTTCCCTCAAGATCAAAGTACCCTGTATCTGGATACTATGCTGGACCGTCTCGGCAAAGTCAAAGGACGGATATGCTAGGTGTCTTGGTGATTTCCGATTAATCTCGTGTCGTTCTCATGTTCCTATGCCGGATGGGGTGCAACTTGTCGCTTTCACATACTGACATGCTTACACACTATCGTTTAGATTGGTATTAATCGAATGTCTGAACTGGCGCTGTATTCATTTAGTAATGTGCCCGGTCGATCTGAAAGTAAGTGATACCTGTTCTCTATGTCCAACTGCCGTTCTCATGGTCGTGATTCCACGTAGATCACTGCGGCACTTTTAATGCTTCGGGCGCGGGAGATAAGATTGACATCCCTGTGAGTTCCATCCTTTGTAATTCCCTGCCGCTCACTCTCAGCTTCGACTACTTCGTTGGTCAGGCAAACTCAGTCTAAACAGTTTGATACGTTCTCAGCTTCGGTGCCCCTAGGTGCGTTCACGATTGTTCTTCATTCATCTAGAGTCATAGTACTCTACTGACAGTATCCAAAACAAAGCGTCCGCGATGAAATTGTCGCCCTGCCATTCATGAGGTCGTGCTACCTCACTAACGCACGTTTATCAAAGCTAGAACATGTTCCGATAACCAACTTCCAGTTCGACGTACCTTGGTCGCTGATATCTTGCTGGAACTTGAAAGGGTATTATTGACCCCAATTTATTGGGCTATATCAAGGTACGGCAGGTATGTTGTTGCCCTTGATATCTGACTGACGCAGCCTGTGATTTTTCCCTTTTCTACTCTGGATATAGAGAACCTCAATGTGGCGTAAACTTGACGAATGCTGAACGCCTCAACCACTCACCTAAGGTTTCATCTTATCGGGTTGCTTGTGCTTGCCCAAGAACCAACATAGCCTTAGCAAAGTGTTGAAACATTAGCAGTTCCTCGGAAAACTGCAGAATTCATTGTTCATCTCAGTATGTTCAGACATTCACGGCCAAGAACAGGAAAACTAGGTACCTAAATATGAGAGCTACCTTGATTTAGCTTTTTGCCAGCCTTGCGAGTTTCGGATCCCGCTCCCATGACTATCTCGTCCATGTTCTCATGTCCATATGGATGAAACTGGACGACCGACGCTTCGTAGTGCAGCGATATTACTTTCCGTACCTCCCCTTTGCTCTAGACGCTAATTCAGTTGCGTAGATTAGGCAAGAACCCAACCTCAGTACAGGTGTTTGTTCATGCCTTTGGCGAGGCGCGATGAACGAGTACCCATGTATTGATTCACGTAACTGCCAATAAAGTAGAACCCTGACGTTATTTATCCACAACGAATTTCTTTGACGTTGGAGATTTCTCTCACTCGCAACAAATCAAGAGATGGCGGGGCAGGGAGATTGGGATCTGTAGACCCAATAAAAAACTGGTTTCGCTGCCTTTGCATCGTAAAATGCCGGATAAGAGCTGTCCAGAAGCGATGACAACGAACATTCGACAGACAACGGGTTGAGAACCGTCTCGGGGTATCAAAGCTATCCGTGTCTCGGAGAATGGACACTCGTCACGACTTTTCGAGCCTTGGATGCAGTGGAAGGTTGAGATTTGCGGAAGATAGACGATTTTGAATAGGTAAACATTGAGAAACAGGACGTGTTTACTCAATGAAAATCTCGCAACCTCCAGAAACGTCGCTCGATAGCATTATCGTGATGTACAATATTCAAGTACGTTCTTGAATCACAATGAATCGAATCATCAGGATTCCGCTTCCTTTTCGACCTGAAATGCTTGATACGCCTTTCCTAGAAACGAACAAAACCCCCAGGCTGGAAGGGAAACGTTCGAGTCGGGGTGTTGAAGGTTTATGCGCCTCTCACAGAATGGGAGAGGCGTAGTCGGAAAGTCGAAAGTACGTGCCTTTTAATGGATAACACGAAGAGGTTCAGAGCAGGAGAAGCTGTTCAGGGGTCGGGTGCAGCAAGTCACAAGAAAGGCCCGGAGATGGCGTGTGCATAAACCAGGATATCACTCAGAAAGAAGCTTGATATGGCGGGATCTCGGTAGTACCTTGTGTGTCCGATAACCAGAATAACACCGTTAAAGTGAAAGACCAGTCTACAGAACGGAGATGCCAGGCTCAACATTCGAGATCAGGTCCTCGTGAGCGGCTGGATAATCATCCGAAGGTAGCTGTAGAGTGGAATGGAGCGGGGCGGTGCGTTCTTGGGATCTGATAGGAAGGTATCTTGATTTGAAGTATTATCCCAGTGCCCATCCTTTATTGTGACTATTCGAAAAGATTTCGGGGAAGCACCTAATGAGAAGAATACTCAGAGAGCCGAGGATAGAACCGAGCCGGTCATGGTGGTGCGAAAAGAAGCGTTATCGTCGTGGGAAACGATGTCGACAGCTTCTTGATCCCGGACCACGACAACGTTTCTTTTTTCTTCCAACGTACCGCATGAAAATCCAAATGAATCGCAGTATCCTAAGGTACGTTTTTCCTCGAGTCACGGCACATTATTTCGATAGTGGTTGAGGTCAGATCACTTCCAGTAGAGGATGTTCCCTGGTCACACAAAGATGCTGGAAAGGTATTCTGGAAAGGGCTGCACGTTGATGGATACCGAGGGAAAGACTTGGTGCGTTGCCGTGGTCTCATGGTATCCGATGCGTGCTGACTATGAGGATAGCTTTCAGGCATTTTGTATACCTGGGCCTGTCAGCGACCAGAACAAATCATAGTCACTCTCAAATCTACAAGTACCCCACAGAACTTGCAAATTCATAGCTTGGATCCGAATTCGTTGGGAAAGGCATCAAGAGGAAGGCTGGGACGGATAGATTCGGTATTGAACGTGCGCGCAAAGGTAGAGCTTAGGTATCGGAGGGCATACGTACGTTTCTCGCTCAGGCTTTCCTTTCGCATGATAACTAACGATATCTCCTTGCTAATACGCAGGAGCTTCCGGGCAAGACTTAAGGAGCAAGACTCAAAGAAAGCAATCAAGAACGAGTGAAGACCGTGCAACTGCCAGATTTCACCCCATTTTCGTTGTCCAATTCTCCGACGGCATCGTAATGCACCGACTCGAAGAATCAACTACTATTGAAAGTATGGTTCCGCCATGTTTCTCGAAATCTTCGTACTCGCTTACGCGGTACGTACCAGATTTATATACAGTATCTCGGGATGCTGTGTGCAAAGGCATGGTCATCGGGTGCTTGCTTGTTAGTGGCTCGGAATAGCTAATATTGGAATGAGCAGTGGGCGATGTGGATGCCGCAGGAAGGACAGAGTATGTGTATCGCCAGGTGGAGCTTCGTGAATGGCCAATCGACTGGATCTGATACCATAGGTGGATGTAATTTTCCTGGGTAGTGGAGCTCTAGTTATGGGATAAAGATGGTGTTAGTAGCATGTATTCTCCTGTGGTTGCATGTATAAATTTGGGAATCGAAGCCCATCGCTTGCGCGAAGAAACGCGTGTCTTGGCGCCATGACGTAGTGTGCCTGGAAGTCCAGACCGTTGATGTAAGCGGGGCTTTTTTTTCTGCCTCCGCCTTTTTCCCCTTTCCTTTGCTCACCGACGACCACAAAAGACGTTCAGTTCCAACATGGACAACGACTACACGCGACTATCGCGCTGACACCATTCACCAATCTATCCTGAGAGTCTGCCAGGCAATTAGGCAACCAAGGCCCCCAATTACAATTATTTCGCTCCTCTTCACACAGCGACTTTTGTCCGAATCCCCAATCATGCTCCCCCACATTCGGCTTTCCAACGATTGCCTCCTTTTCCCCGATAAGCTCGAATGCTCTGCAAGAAGGACTTCATCCTTCTACAACCGGCTCCTCCAAAACCGCTCCTCTTGCCGCTCCGCCTGCGATATCGATCAGTGATCCTTTCAGGGAGACTTGGACGTATGTGATATTCCCCTACTCCCCTTCTCCTTCCTTTGGCTCATATTCCTGTTAGATCCATCAACAAGGAACGTAATTCAACTATTGACTCACGAGTCACGATGCAGAAAAAGTGCGCTCGATAGGATACATACAACTGGTAATGGTTGTCGTCCTGTGAGTCTACTCTGTCCCTTGTCCCAATATCCTCTAATACTCGAATGAGTGCTAATCATACAGCTTGCAGTTCTCATACGGTACCCGAGCCATTTCACTACCAAGGCCATGAAGACCAAACATAGATGTAAACTATTCGGCGGTAAAGCGGGTTCTTGAAGAGAATATTTTCAGGTATGTGCACACTATTGGTTTGAATCGCCCCTTTCACACGTTGGTCTACCGTATATCTCTTTCTACCCCGATGTCGTTCCCGCATCTTTGTTACGTCTTTCCTTGTTCATGCCGCACCATTCCTCTTCCGCGTTTCCGTTCTTCATATTCCATTTCTTCCTAAAGCTAACATTGGGTCCAGTAGATCTCAAATAACAACTGAACGTATCATGGCCTCGACGTTCGACTACTACCACAGCCGACCCTTTCTCTTCTGGATGAGAGATAGCTGCGTATTAACTAGCAGGCTCAAGGTAAATTTCCAGACAACTTCTTTGTCGAGGTACTTTGATATTAATACGACGTTGTAGGATGACCTTTGAACTTTCGAACAACAATCCCGATTATGAGTGAAAGATCTTCGTTACAGTATGCTCGCTAGCATAATTCCAGTTCTCTCGTACCTTTGAGCTTCGGTGAACATTTCAAAGGTGAGCGTTCGTTACTATTCGTGCTCTCCTCGAGTGCTAATCGGTACGATCTCGACTTCTAGGATCTAAAACATTGTATTTGTCCCTTTACAGGTCTGGGCATAGACTACCCTGTCACACTCAAAGGTATGTTGTACTTCCTATCTATTGAGCTCGTCAAACTCATTCTAGCTACAGGAGACATATACTTCCTCTAGATCGTACATGGCGCCAACAAGGATTCGACGTTCTACAGAAAGGATTTCGAAGAACTCTGCTCGCATTCAAGCACTTGGTTGTTCCCGTTCCACGTTCATCTCTCGGCATAATCATCTTATTTCTACCGCACATTCGATGTATCTACGTTGACGCTATGGATAATTGAGATTTCACTTTCAATACCCCCCATTGAGTTTGAGCGTGATAGTGGCCTCATACTCGATAATTGTTCTTCTCATCGCTCGGGCCCAAGGTATCCACGAAACCGAAGCTTCTGTTCCTTCATCTCGCTGACTGGGTTATATAGAGGTCGTTCTCTTGCATAAACACAACTAAAATGTCAGAGTAAGGGCTTTAGGAAGTTTCGATAGATAGACAAGCATATGAGTAGAAATCGAGAACGTGATGAAGATATGGACGGCAATAGCTTTATAGACAACCAAGATAGCAAGCAAAACGATAGCGGCGGTGCGTAGCGGATATACATAGGCGAAAGCAGGATGGAAAGCAAATAAACGAAACGAGATAGCATGAATATGACAACAGATAGACAAAAGCGCTGAACATACGAAGAACGAATTAGCTTAACAGTTCGTTCATCGAGTGAAAGAAGTAGACACACTAGATCAACTAATGTGTGGGATGAAAGTCGTCCATTGAACGGTTTGATATGCGCCTGGCGAGAGATCACGTATTGAGGTGAACGCGATGACGATGAGCGTGGTGCGGAAGACAGTGTATGCGAGGGAAAGTATGAGCATGATAATGATTACCATATTTGTAACCCACGTCGGAGCTGAATCTTCCAACTTCTTGACATACCCATGCAAAAGCCCCATCGCAACTGGCGCAGCCGCAACTGCAACTGCTGATATCCGCCAAAGCAGCTGTTCGGTATGTGTCGGAAATTGGAAAACCCATGGGATGCAGTGGATGGCGCCGAAGAGAGCGGCGATTCCATAGACGGCGATGTATAGGTAGGGAGGGTCGTTGCCTAACCGGGAGGAGATTGGGATGGCGAGGTCTCTGTTGTCGGTATCTCGGAGGATTCGCTCGCATACAACAAGGATGTGGTATGGGATCCATAGCGGAAGGAGGAGTACCCGGATGAATGTGTTGTGTGGGCGTTTATCAAAGATGTAGTTGGCATAAATATAGTCCATAATCGCACCAGGCCCCTCCCTGCACGTCCCCCAGAACCCTTCCTTCTCCCCATCTGTATCCCCTCCCGCCGACTTCTCTGTCTGTTTCCAATACACCCTCACAGGATGCCTAACTCGCAGGGGCTTGTTCCACCATAGAAAGTATGTCCCAAAGTTCAGGATAGCAAACCCAACAGTGATGATCTCCAGCTCCGTGATAGCCAGACCCTCGACGGCACGAGCGATGACCTGCATGATGAACCAGATGGTTTGGATGATGGCGATGGATTTGGTGATGACGTCGGCATGGCTTCTGTCTTTGATCTCGTCCTCGGTGATGGTGATGTAGCCTTTGGCGACAAGGAACTCGAGGATAGTTTCAGGTATGGGGGTTGACGGCTCTTTCTGGGGTGCTGTCGATGGTGCAGTGGGTTCGGGTGAAGTTGTCAATGGGGTTTTCTCCTCAGGTATGGGCAGTTCCGAAGCCTTCTCATCCTCGTGAGACTGGAAGACCGAATCAACATAGCTCCATACAACGAAAAATGCACACTCACCTGGCCTTCCTGTATGTTTCCAATGGGGTCCCGACATCTCTCGCATTTCTCGCATCTTTCACATCTCCCACATCTCCCACGGTATCTCTTGACATCACCCCACAGTTTTTCTGCGTGGCCTTCGTATGGTAGAAGACCATATTGATAGCCTCTATCCCTGTCCCATAGATACCCGCAGAACTTATCCCCATTGTATAACGCGAATCCACCCATGATGACGAAGAAACCGTGTGACATTCCCCAACCGTACTTGTCTGAGAGGGTAGAATTAGCTGCTGTGCCGTTATTAGAACCGGATACGCACCCCTGAACTTATCTCGAATCTTTTTCGCCTGCTCCCTCTGCCTCATAGCCCACAATATCATGATCTCCGGCGCAAGAAGTGCAATGACCATCAACTCGACGTTTTGATAAATTGCGACTGCAGGATCCCATCGACGCCCACTCCATTCGTCTTCCATGAAATCAAACTTCTCCACAAGCGGAATGTTGGGGTGGATGGCTACCCATGTGCAGATGAAGATCACGGAGAGGCAGCTCCAGATAATCCCAGTGGTAGTACGGCAGCCGTTGATGTCGATGCATTCCCCGGTTATGGGATCGAAGGATGTGGAGTTGTTAGTGGAGGCGGCGGAGAGGCTGGAGGCGATAGGCCTCGCAAGGGCGTAGAGTAGGAGCATCGAAGGGTGAGGAAGGGAGCCAGGGTTATGCGAGATTTATGCATGGAGGACATGCGTTGAGCGTATTGTTCGTGTGTTGTACATGCCGGCGTCTACTATGACAGGTAGAACAATGCACAGTCACTGCGGTGGAGCAGATGAGTGGCGGGCGGCCCGACAGGAATGGCGTGTTGGAGAAGCCAAGAATAGCGAGAAGCATGGAAATGAAGATTTTGAGCGCTAAGATGTGATCATGGAAGAGAAGAACAAACCTGGGGTGAACCTGTGACCATTCGGTCTTTTCGGACTTCTATTTGCCGGCCGAACCATGATTCTCTTCTTTCTCTCTTGCACTGTTACCATATAGTTGTATCTTGGGCTTTATTGAGCCTGTAAATCATCCTGCTGATGAATCATACCGAGCCGTAGGTAGAGATTGGGTAGGATATCCTGGGGTACCGATACTCTGGTTCACTGAATCCAAAACGTGTCTTGGCGCCCACATGTACCTGAGGCAGTGTCTGCCAGGCACGATAACGTCAGCAAATTTTAATTTACTTCCTTTTGCTTCCTTCTTTCCCTCTTTACGCGTTCTCCCCCGACCATACGACTGCAGGTATGCCAGCTAATCGCAACACCGACTTCAATTACCAAAACTACACGTCAATGCCCCTCCCTGCCTTCTTCTATACGACTTGTCCGCCGGATCCACTCCAACACGAGCATCCCATTCCTTTCGCTCCTTTCTACGATATAGGACGCGACAATGCAGTCTGCATCCCCTGAAGTCTCCAAGATATTCTCCTCCCTTCCTCCACCTAATACCTCTTCCTCTCACAAGCTCGACGAACACCAAGTCCCGGCGAGAAGGACAGCCTACGCCCCCACTGACTGGCTCCTCTGATGCACTGTTCTCAATGCAACACCTATTCCTTTGCGTGCTGCGGATATGCATCACGCTGCTACTGAGTCGTATGTGCTCATCCCCTTCCTCTCCTTCCACTGTACTGACATCCTTCTTATAGATACTCCCCAACCCGTTGCACGCCCAATAGCAATTCACATACCAGAGACCTCGTATTTGGCAAAGATAAGACTGGTCGGAAACGGTCTGAGATGAGGGATAGGCATACCTCTGGTGACGACGACTGAGGCCGCATTGGATAGTCGATACCTGTACTCTGTACGTGGCTCTTCCTTCATCACCTTTTCCTATCTCTGTCCATTTCGATGCCTCGTTTCATGTCTTTACTTTCTCTAAAGAGTGAAAGGATCAAGGCTAAACCATTCTCTCTCTGTAGGACATCTGAAACATTCTTCGCTCCTCTCAGTCTCATTATCTGTCAACGAAGCATGGTGACTGTCCAGAAGATACCCCCAGGCAAGTTCCCTGAACCAAGCTTGGAGCGTTTGCCGTCACTGGTCCTCTTTCCCCATTTTTCGTGTTCTTTTGGTTCGTTGTGCCTCATTCCCAACCGAGCAACATGCACAACGCACGCCGTTTCAAAACCATTTCGTTCCTTTCTCGCATCCTCTTCTTCTTACTCAAGCTAACGCTATCACAAACCTAGGTTCCAGTGACTCAATAATATCACGGTTTATTTCTGGTTTCTAGGACGCAGAGTGTTTGTTCCGCAAGCCAAGGCGCGTATCCAAACCATTTCTAGACCAATTTATGCTAATACGATCACTCAGATTCAAGATGACCTGATACGTACCTGAAGACCATGACATCGATACCGAAGCTGCCATGTTCGAAAAAACAGTCGCGATGGTCTCTTGTCAAGCGTATACGAGCACCGTTTGATTTGGGAATCAACAGTTCCAGCTGTGTAAGTATATTTCTGTGTGCATGCTATACGCTACTAACATGATTATGCTCTAGTCAACGTTCGGACTATGGGATTTTCATTTCACCTTCGATACCCTGTTAACCGAAGTAGACGAGACATTCCGCCGGCGCTTATTCGCTATTTTATTTGCTACTCTTGCGTTGGTGGTCAGTCTATACCCTCGCGTTGAAGGTAAGCCGATGCCGTTTTTGTTCCTTCTATCAAGCTTGTTCTTCTTATGCAGACGCTGACTTAGTACCCACTGCAATAGGTGACTACCAACGTTTCCAGCACAAAGAGCAAACTCCGCCTCTCATTTCTGTTCAGACGACGAGTACAACGCCGTCATATGCCTCGTACATCCGTACTCACGCATACATATCCCTCAGATTCCATGAACCAGACATGAATCTGACTGCGTGGGTTTAATGGGCGTTTTCAGCCCAGAACTGTTCGTTCTGATGCCTATACCAACGAAGGCCGCCTTTAGATTGAACAACTACAGCAGCCTTTCGGAGCACCGCCAATCCTTAAACTCCGGGGGTTGAAGTTCCTATATGGATGGTTCCTTTCCCAAGTTCAGGAGTGAGGCAAGCGATACCCATTGATCTCGGTCGTGTGCTTGTTTACCTGTTTGCAGATTCCGTTGGTATTGCTGTGGCTCGGCGAACTTTACGTAGGTAACTATTATTTACCTGTATACTGCTCGAGTACTGATGGGTACAAGTAGCATCTCAGGAATCATCGTATGCGCATACTGGGTTTTGCTCTGTCACCTGGCTATATACATATTGGCTGTTTCAGACTGTGCTTCGAAGGAATTCAGACGTATCGTCGTCGGACTAGTTCTGAATCCTGGCTCTGTATCTCAACCGCGTAGATCTTCAAGTCGCGTCCTCCGAGTCGTATCTAGCTTGCGCTAGTCATTCTCATGTCGATAACTTATATTAATATTTTAAGCGATCGGTGTCGCGTCTATCGGGTCATTTCATCGATGAATCACAAACAGTAAATGTTACCTTTCCAATTGCTTTGCTTGCCATTAGTTACGCTTAGTTCCTTCCTTATCCAGGACACGTGGGTAGGCATGTTATATTTGAGCACGGCGCGAACAGTCTCGAGAATCCAGGCACTTTAGCCTCGATGAACCATGGTAACTTGAACGTTCGTGTAGCTTAGCTACTCTCGCGGCCGCAGCTTGGACTTCCAGTTATTTGTAGTAGTCATAGTACTGAGGATATACTTCAATACTACATGTTTCGCTCGTTCGTATGTCTCAGATCCCATTGAAGAATCGAGGTACTTTCCCTTGGCCAATGGGCTAACAAGAGATGGCCCGTGTTCGTTCAGCTCGCTATCCTAGCCCCTGTAGGAGCGACTCTATCACTTTTACAAGCATACTAGCATTCACTCTTAGTACCTAGAATACATATACATCCAATCGTTATGGTGTAGCCTTCGTTATCCACCTGGATGATCTTTCGTACATCTTCTATGGTTTACCTGCCTCTATGAAGTACCCTGGCAACTAACGTGCACTTCGAAACGATTTTCAATCGCTGTGGGATAGCTTGACAGATTATCACAGCCATTCAAATGCTCGTCGATCGCAGGTAGAATGCAGATTTCATAAACGATGATTTAGGTATTAATTCCTGCTAGTCTTACCTCGAGAATTCCGGTTTAAATACTAGTAGTACAGTGTTTTCTATTGGCCACTCTGTCAAGTATGTGTTCTTTGCCAGCTGATACCCCTTCAAAGTCAAAGGTAAGTGAGCCGTTTCGTCCCTTGTGTCGTTATGCTTACCCTTGAGTTCCTATATTCAGTATTTCGTTACTGATACTCAGCCTAATGGATGATATGAATGGTTCAAGCGGACGGAAGTATGTCGATTTGGTGCTCAACTCTACAAGCCTCGGCAAGTTTCTAGTTCACTCTTCGTGCATATACTCACAACACGTGGCTAAGAATTCCTAACAATACCTCTGGAATGCTTCGCCCAATGACTCGAGTGGTCACAAGCTTCCTAAGTATCTCTTTAGCCTGATCAATCACCGGCCGTGGTCGGGAAGCCCTTGTCAGCGCTTGCATTGAGGCGGATAGTGATAGTATGCACGTCAGCATATTTCTTGTATCCGTCGGCTTCGGCGAAAGTTTTTCAAAGGTACGTGTTCCTTACTATATACCAACAAACCCCTCTAGTACTAACAGATGTGTCAAGGCACCAAAACTGTGTCTATGTTCTTACTCACGTGAATTAGAGTGGTATACATCGTTCTAATGCTGGGATCGTGAATTCCAGGTACCTATAGCCCCACAAGTTCTCCGTGTTCGCAACATTGGTCGATTCCGCAAGTAAAAACCTGGATATGCGGTAGTTTAATACAAGGAACTGAAGGCCACAGATGGATGTAGGATCAAGTGAGGAAGCGGAGAACCGAGCCAGAAAAGAAGTAGCGAGTGATGAACAGAACGCGGTGGCGAACAAGGGAATGAGAGAAAGCGTAACACGAGGCTCACCCAACTCTTCCGCTATTTCGGGTTGAGATCTTCAAGACTGGCGCATATCAGTACAACGCCAGCCTCGTAGATCCAGGTTCAGAACGTCAACGTGAAGGGATATCTGTGTATGCCTGGACATTGTCACACTTCGCCAAGCTCGGAATCGCTTTGATACAAAGCGATGCAACCGTACGTCTTGGAACCATGAGAATCCGAACGATTACACGCATTACTGTTAGTTATTCGCGAAGGATTCATTGAGATACACAAACATGTTCTTCTAACGTTCTTTGTGTTTCACAATTTGTAATCTAGATAAACGATAATGGTCACACTGATATTGTAATGTTAGCTCGAGTCGAAAAGGCGAAGATATCGGATGTGGGGATGATATAAAGCAAAGGAACTGCAAGTCGTGTACCAAATAGAGGTATAGCGACGGATGACGAAGAGAAACAGCGGAGCAAGTGGTGGTGACCAAAGTAGACGATAGTTTGGTACCACAGTACGACCTGCGTTGGTCAAACGGAAGATGCACTAATGCGTCGCGTAAGAATCGAAAGACTCTTTGACTGTCAAAGTCCCAAAGCAGAAACGAAGTAGAGCAGAGATAACCAACAGAAAGAATAGATAGAGGTAGGATAAGGGAACACTTAGAGGAGAAACATACGAAGGACAGCTACCCCAGGCATTAATCCTAACCGAACGCCTACCACCTCCACCGTGCTAGTATGTATAACCTCTGATGACGTTGAACGCGTTCCAAGTCGAAGATGTCTGTGAAAGAAGCAAATAGAGGAACCGAAGCGAACACGGCACGAAATCTGCGTCGTGCTGATGATTACAGCTGGGAGTAACAGATGGATAAGGTAGCAATTCGTCTTCGGGACAAGAGGAAAGAGAGTAGGATGGCTAGAAATCGCTGGATCTACGGGGTGAATGCAGGTGGAGTGCGGCGGTGAAGGACGTTGGGGTTGAATTCGAATCGTCGAGTTTCTTCGGTACTTGAGATTCAGGTCAACGTTAATAGACGAACTCCAGGCATGGAAACGCACATGAAACTGGTTTTTGCGACTTGACTCTAGCTCTGACGCTATCTGACACATTTGGGGTCGCATTGCGAGCAGCGGGATCTAGGTAACAGTTCGCAGAATCACCGAGTCGGCGGATTCGTGATGTGTCGACACCGTAATCTCTGAACGGTTTCATTATGGAGGTTTACTGGAACGTAGTGGCTTTCACGCTGGTATGGCTTCTGGATGGTCTCCGTTCGGATATATGAGCAAGGATCTTACTGAAATCGACGTCAAAATCATTCTCGTATCAAAAGGTGTGGATCAACTACTCACATTGCACCAACCCACAGGCTACGATCGACACTCTTCACTAGACAGCATCCGTACCCTCTACTACGACTAGCCTTCCTGTTCGGATGCTCCGTAGTTGCAAGATTCGATATTTAAAGTTGGCGATATGGGACGTAATGAACCGAGAAGATAGAAGCAGGCTCTTCACTCCGGATGATAGCATATCAGGGTTGACCAGGATAAAAGGATACGGAAGTCGTGGATGAGCGGCTGTGGGTATGAGTGGGAGCGTTTGATCTTGGCACGTTTCCCGTCGGAAGGAGAGCGGAAAGAAGAGGGGGCAGCAGCCCGTGGGACCTGTTGGAATCGATGACATTTGGCGGCGTGCGTATGAACAGTGGTTGCGTTGAGACGGGTGAATTAGAGGACGGATGTCGGCTGCGCAGGGAGTTGGATAATACAAGGGCAAGAATGACGCTGAAAAACGACGTTAGGATTGTGCTTGTATCAAAAACATGGATCTATAACTCGCCTTGCGCCCATACCCGCGGCTACGAGCCTTCTCAATACTCTTCACAACACCGCATTCCTGTCTTATGACCAATCTTCGTGTTCGGATAGGGGATAGCGGCAAACTTCGATATTGGGGGGCGTTGAAGTCGGTGATGCGGGATGGGATGGACCAAGAGGATGAGAGGAGGTCCTTCACTCCGAACGATAGCATTCCAAGGTGGAGGCGGATAAGAGGACAGAAAGGGAGTAAGAGTGTGGGAGTGTGGTTTTGGGACGTTTCCTGTCGGCAGAAGAGCGCTGATTAGAAAGGAAAGGGGGAGGCATTGACACAGACGACTTTCTGATGGCGACGGACACTTCCGCGGGGCAGTTTTTGCGTCGAGGGGAGTTAGAGAACCAGTGTAAGCCGAACCAGCTCGAAGGGAATTGGCGGGTATATGAGTAAGAGCTCCGCTGAAAAATGAGGTTGAGATGATTCGTGTAGCAGAAATTGGACCAACTAATCGCCTCGCACCAATAATCGCCGGAGGCTTCTCAAATTCTCGGAGCCGAGTGTCGATTGAATGACATCACCTGTCATCCATGCCACATGGCACAAATTTTTCTTCCATTGTCGCTCCCTGTTCGCTTCCAAAAGCTCGAAATCAAATCTCCTCAGCACGCTCATGGACTAAACTATCTGTTCCTCTATTCCCTGCCCATCCAATAACAATCCTCCTCCTCTTGGCTCTCGCGAGGCCTATCATCTCCGCTGTCTCTTTCAGCGAAACCACGCCCTTCGACTCCACTACCAGTGAATGGGTCGACATTAATGGCTTTCGCACCACTACTTATACGCGGCAGCCTATCAGTAAGTCTCATCTGCCATTCGCCCCAGCTTTCCGATAGCGGTTATCGAGTATATCTATGCCATCAACCTCTCCGAACGAATCCCTGGCACGCTATTCTTCCGATTTTGATTCCATGGCACGCCTTCTTAATGTGCTGGATTCTCCTCCAAGACAAAAATATTCAAGACCGCAACTACATAGCAATCCCCACATCCTCCAGACTCCACAAAGGCCCTTTCGGCATCTGCATTATCGGGATAGCAGCTCTCTTCGGCACCGTGCATTGTATCCCATGTTCCGACGCATAACGAACGGTTAATTTGGCGTTTTTCAGCTGCACGGGGGTTTGACATGGTTACCTGAGCTCAGATATGCTTAGTGTTTTCGTGACTGTTCTGGCTATGCTTTCCGTGGCATATGTTGTATTTCGTGTTATCGCGTTGATGGCGCTGAGGGAGCTTCCAGACGAGTGCCCATCAGGTTGTCTAGGGAATTACTGTATGTTCATCCCGCATATTGAGGTATGTTTACTTCGATTGACGAGTGAATTGGCGAGCTGATGTTTTCTTCAAGAATCCTAGGTACTCATGCATATGTTATCTATCGTATTCCGTGTACCAGTCTTGCTAGCCACGTCTTGGTCCCTGATTGCATACAATGCATAAACATTCTGTCTCGATATCCCCTTGTGAACTGATAGAGCGGCCTTGAGCTTTCGGAGATGGACAGGGCTTGCAAGCTTAAGCTCTCAACGATTGTAGGTTTAACATATTTAGACTCGGACTACTATTCTGACGCACGTTCATATACCTTCGAAATGTTATTTTACCAGATGAAATACAAAGGTCTCAGGAAAATGGCGCATTGACTCGAGTCAGAGATACCATGACACTTCTTGGTCTATCCGGTACGCTATCGTTCCTTTGTGGGGCTGTCCTAAGTGTGGTCGTTTTCTGACTTTCCTGTCTAGGGAGCCGCTCTGGTAATAGCATACGCTACGATGAATCAGGCAAGGCTTCACATCGTTCGAAGAACTTCCTAGCTGCTAACGCTGCCTTGCCTTGTTTGTACCTTTAGGCTTCCATCAAAGTGTCAAAGCATACGAAATGCTCGAAAGCCATTTGAGGATCTGCTGCTGCGGTTGTACATCTCCGAGTTCCGATGCGTGGCGATATCCGGCGCTCGAGGTATGTAGTGTTATTATTGTTGACTACACTCATTAATCGGGACTCTTACCAGTACATACTCGTTGACACCTTTGTTTCCCGGGTAAAACAACAAATCAGTTGGCCAGTTCAGGCGTGATCCGGCAACTAATTTGTGTTTTTGTCCGTGTAAAGTGCATCCGCGGGTATTATCCGCGAGATCCGCCAACATTTCTGGCAGCAAGGTAGCTGCTCGCGGACTTCTGCGTTTTTCCCTTTGCGCCGGCGCTTCTCCCTTCAACAAGCGCCTCAACTATCACCTGATGACATTTTCCCTTCAACAGCTTTTACCATCATCCTTCTCAAGGCTTTCGCACCGTCGTCATCGACGTTTACACCCGTTCCCTTCAATGCTCGACAACACCCCCTCCTTTGAAATCTAATTGTTCAATCTTTGTAGAAGACGTCAATATAACAAAATTTCTATCACATCTATTGAAGTTGGACATTGAGTTTGAATAAGATATGTATTAAGGTATGCTAAACAATTCTAGACTAGACATCGTTCATAAACTCTTCTTTTTCATCCCAGCCTTCTCCTCTCCAGCTTTCGATGAAGCTTTCCTACCTCCCGAGGCTTTCCTACTACCAGCTTCTCGTCCCGTAGTCGAATATTCAGTCTCGGCAAACCGAGGAGCAGGTCCTTTGGGAGCTCGTTTCGCTTTTCGCTCAGCTAACGGCCGGTCTAGGTCTGCCATATCAACATCATCGGGCCTCGACCGTTTGTTACTCTGAACCGTGACGGCACTATCAGATGTCGGATCCGACTCTGGGTCCATTGGAGGTGTGATATGAGATGGAGAAAGGCGAAGTTGAGAGGGGGAAATGGTGGGATGAGTTGAAGAGAGCTCGGTTGGAGTGTTGAGGAGAGAAGGGTTAATTTGGGGAGATGGTGGGTTGCTCTGAGTTGTAGGCAGGAATAGTGGTTCGGGAGACGGGTCACGAAGATTTATCACCTTGGCCGCCGGTCCATCTTTCCCGAACATCGGATGATTGTCTTCAGGATCAAGACAAGGGCGACAAGGAAGATCGTCATCGTCGAAGTGGACGCTACGAGGTTCAGCAGGGCTCGGTACTACAGGAACGGCTGAAGGAGATGTCGAAGTCGAACCAAGCTCCGTTGAGGCAGCTGGAGCTGTTGCTCCTTCCGCCGACTCATCCTCCTCTACGACGATGGGTTTAGACGTGATCTTCTTGGGTTTTGGTCTCTCCTTCTCAGCCTTCTCCGACTTCTGCTTCCTCTTCACTGCCTTCCCCTTTGTACCTTTGGACTTCTTTGGCTCGGGTGCATCCTCACCAGACTCTTCATCACTATCGCCAACCTCCTTGGTATCTCCGCCATCAGCTACACCATCAACCAATCCACCTATCTCTACCACCGGTTTTGCCTTCTGGTTCTTCTTCTTCGGGCCCCTCTTCTGACCAACGTCGCATCGCTCACTACGCTTCGGAGGCTCGATCTCTCCATCTGCCACCCGCCTATCATATTCATCACGAAACGTCTTCCACTCCTCACTTGACAAGAGTCGGAGCCGGCATGATCCTTGATCAAGTTTCGAGCGCAGCGCTGTCAAATCCCGAACCGAGCTGGAAAGAGAGCTGAGGTTCTTGACATCTTTGAACGGCCAGCCTTCCAGAACGATGCCTTGGTCATATGTCATGAGCTTGTCAAAGTGTTCATAATGAACCTTGACCTGCTTGGCGTCGTTGAATGAGCCCCGCTCTCGCTTGCAGTCCTCGGCCTGCTTTCTCAACGTCTCGCGAATCGAGGCCTTCAGCGCACGAACTTTGTCATTAACTGTCGTCGCCATGTCTGGACGATGATGTCAACAATCAGGAACACTGATAAAAGGGCATCACGTACTTGCAATGTCGCACTTGGCCACTGAGAATGACTGCATCATCTGCCCAACGCGCTCAAGATTGAAGTCACGTTTGGCTACAAGAGCCAAGTAATCAGCATATGCCATATTGGTGATGAACCAATACGGCTCCATGAATGGCTCTGGTCGACTGCGAGTCACCAGAAGCATCGCTTCGACCCCAACACGCATAGCCATCGTTTTTATCTGCAAAGTCTGGTGAGGATTCTAATGAGTAAGAGAAAACGGCACACGTACCAAACCAACAATGTTGGCAAGAAGATTTGCTGCTTCCTGCGTGATACCCCGGCCGACGATCCTTGGAATAGGCTTTTCGGCTTTTCTGGCTGTGGAGAACACTTCAACAATCTTCTCTTTATCCGCGCTTGACAAAGCTGAATATTCGGCCTTGAGCTTGATGCTCAGTGCTGGTGCACTCAGCTTTGGTTGCCCCTCTGAAACAAAGCCTTAGAATATAGATAGTATAGTGAGTGATGGACGTACCTTGCTCAAATTCCTTTGCCTTCAGAGACTTGAACGCGTTGAACGCATTCACTTTATTCTTCGGCTTAACCATCCTTACGCCGCCTTGAAATATCCGGTCTTCAATGTAGCGCTGTTTCTTCTTGAAGTCGCTTGCCATTTCCGCACAACGGGCCTTGATGAAACCAATGAGTTCACGGATCTGGTCGTTCAGACGTGTACGGTTTTGCTTCTGCTCCGCTCTGATTCGTCGCCGCTCTTCAGGAGCTATTGGGACGCGTATTATCTTCTTGCGCCGTCGGGTTCGTTGGCGTTGATTCGGCTTCGCGATCTTCCATTTCTTTGAGTTGGTAACAGCAGCCATCAACGGGTGTTGGTTGGGGGAGAATTTCGAGAGGATAAAATGAGGATTGTAGTAGGAACACGCACGCAGGACAAAAATTGGGACTTAGCAATATGCGAATTCCAATTTTCCATGGCTGAGCGCCACAACAAAGTACTCAGCATCAATACAATCTGCAATACACACAGGCATCAGCGTCTTTTCCGGACCCAGCAACAGAACATTGTTATGTCAAATTCGCAACCGAGATGGTCAGATGGAGATCAGATAGATCGCTGAAATATACATACCGCCACCCTCCGCCACCGCTCTCCCAACGTTTACCATTCTGTTACTTGATAAGTGGTCACTCAAGATAAACAGCCCTAAAATTCTTCTATAAACAAGCAAGTCATGAGAGTTATAAAAACAGAAACTCCTGCATGCGGTATTAAGATTTTGCAAGCGAGGTGATGTCTGTTTCATCCCTGTACTTCCATATCTTTCCTCCGATATCTCTTCCTCTGCGGCCTCCGATATCTCTGTACCTTTATTTGCTGCTTGGCTGGTAACAAGGCATGCTTTCCATTTTCGAACCCCTTTTGGTATTGGTGCCGTGCGCCGTAAAGCAGTCTTCACTGCAGCACCTTCTCACAGCAAATCAGATTAGTTTACCATCATATGCAGTAGAGTGGTTCAGAAGGTTCGATTGTAATTTCTGTCTCGGAATAATATACAAAGAGCAAGGGAGACTAATTCCAAGAATTCCAAGATAGTACATAACATGATTACAAATTGAACGACCTCTAGATTTGATCCTGAATCAACATCCACATGAATGCGAGCTCACCCGGTGGAATCTGACAATACCGAAGGACTTGGGTTTTGAAGGTCTGGAATTCACTGGTGGCATGTCCAAAGCCGACGATCAGACCAGTGGTGTTGGCGTCATAACCATGGGTAACAAAATATGAGTGGCCCACAGCACCGAGAAAGTCTCGATGAGGACGTTCTCCTCGGGGTCGTACACCAGCCATAGTTGACGAAGCAGCCGCAGACGACTCTCCCACTGATGGAGCATCCACGCGACTTGATGGACCTGCTGGTGCTGTACTCTCTGCCCGGATAAACGTAGTCACTTCTCCATTGCTATCTAGAAAAAAAAGGATCAGATTGTACACGAGGAGTTGAAGCAAGGACCAATTACCAATGATAGATGATCCGTCAACACCGTTCCAACCTTGGTCATGCGCTTCATCTACCGAAATCATTCCACAATCGAACGTAGGCTGAATGTGTTTTTTCTTTGTCGGAGATTGTGACCGGGAAGCGCAGACCTGCCTCTCAGCCTCTTGAAGTAAGGATGAGTTGAAAATTGAGGGCGAGAGGCTGGCGAATGAAGGGGTTTGTTGAGGAGCGTGTTTGGGACGTGATGGGGTTGACGGTGGTGTTCCAAAACTGACGTCGTCAACGTTGGTAGCAGAGGAGCTCAGCGACGTGTTAGATGGCGAGAAATGAGGAAAGACCTGTGGTGGTAAAGCTGGTGCTGGCTGACGATGTGCGGCGGGCGGTGGACCAGGGGGAAATTCGTTGGCCACAAAGTCAACCAATGGGTCGCCACCGTTGGTCACCATGGAGAAAAAAGCACCTCGAAAGCGAGAATGAACGAGCATGCGAGGGCTGAGGAGCTTGACTCCATTGACACCAGGCCAATCCCAGTACATTCTCGCTGTTTCTCTGAGGCGCAGTACTAGTTAGAAAGGAGTTGAACAATAACACTGATTCATGCTTACTTTGAGCAAAAGATTCCAACGCGATGAGCAATGATAAGTACATAGAACTCTCCAACAACTGCATCCATCAAGCTACAAGCTTCTTGAAAATTGGGATGATTTTGGACTTCATTGACAATCGTTTCCGGTCGTTGTAGGCAGTACTCGTTGATGAGTGGCTGAAGGAGGTTCTCGAGCTTGCCGGCCAGTTCAACTGGGACCTGGACGTTGAATGGAAAACTTTTACCTCCTCCACCCACAATCCAACACCTATGAGCGATCAGACCATTTAGAAAATAAAGATTCATCTGGCACGTACGGATCCTTGTATATCCCTGCCATGATAGCCTTGTTCTCCCTTTTTGAAGCGGCCGGAGCGACGTAGCCTGAGATTCCAGCCTTCTGTGGGTAGGCAAAGAGGTACAGAAATGGACGTTGTTTGTTGCTCATGGTGGTCATGGTAAAAGATTGAACCTGGCAGCATTTTAGATATAAGGTTAGCGACTTACCAAATATGTCAATCATTCTAGAACCTGGTTCGGCGGACGCGGTGTAATGACCTTACTGCAATCAAACTTGACTATTCTACAACAGAAATCTATTGATTAGATCCACTAAATACACGCTTCTTTTTTCTGTATGGGACATCAGGATACCATTGTGATAGCGCGAGCGTTTCCATATACTGACCCGTTGTCGGCGTAAAGATTGCATGAGGGCCAGATAACTCCGGTTCTTCTGTCGATATCGTGCCTTGTACACATTTTCCCGCATGCGCAAATTTTGCTGTGCCTCTCTCTGTTCGTCCTCAGGAAGGGCAGCTAGTGCCTGTTGACGTCTAAGAGATCATAAGTTAGCTTCAATTGTATGAATGAATACTTGAATACTGCACCTCGATTTATTCTGACGTGCCTTCTCCTGAATTCTACTTCGATTGCGCTGGTAATACTCCCGGAAGTATGCAGCACGGTCTCGAGTATCCTTCTGATTATTCTTCTCAACGTCCTTTTCTAATCCAACTGGTCCCATGTGAGCTGGCGTCTCTGATAGGCCGATGTCAACAGTTTTCTCCGGGAAGAATGTAAGTTTTTGAGGTTTTTTCATGTGCCGACTATGTGTTTTTTGGGTAGCTCGTTCAGCGGGACATGGCGTGAGTGGACCTGGAGATGACGATTCAGAACTGAGGGAAGGAGAGAGGAGAGGAGACTGTGGTGGCCGTAGCGGAATTTGCGGCAGTGAAGGAGAAACTGAAACAGGTCGTGTTGGTGCGCAGAGAAACTGCCGTCGAGGTTGGGGTGACAAAATGAGTGGAGGCTCGCATTGCAGAGCCGCTGAGGAAAGCGGTGTGTAAGGACACGCAACCGTACTGGGCATTTTTGGATGAGTAAGGAACGCAACAGACCTGCGGCTTTAACTTGGAAATCAATCCGGAGGCTGGTTGAAACTCTCCACGGATCAACTTGTTAAAACTCGCCAGTTTCCACTCGACGGTTCTCTATACAATGAGCGTCAGCAGTTCCCAATCGTAATTCCGGAAGATGCATTAGATAGCACACCTGAGGCATAACATACACTTGGAAGAGTACTTGTGACAGGGAAAGAGCAGGCACCAGCGAAGTGTTAAAACTCCCTACATCATCCTGGTTAAAACTCACCACGTCAATTGAGGTTTTCGTTTATTTTCATTACATCCCCTAGCTATCATGTCTAATTTTGATAGCTATGGCATTGAGGACCCCTTAGGAGGTTGCTTATACTACAATTGGGGCGTAGCGGAGACACCAATACTGCAATGTAATTGGTAAGACCAACAGATCGCTAAATACATCAATCAACACTATGATCTTTAACGTATCAAGTTCGAAATGTATTGCACATCCAGGTCACAGCTGTCAAATCGCTTCCGATGAGTTAGATAAGTTTCATTGACTGCATGAAAGCATTCAGATAAAAATACATTGGTAATAAGAGTACAAATTGGCACAAGAAAGGTAAATTGTTGGATTCAAGCACGAAACTTTGTAAAGTTAACGAATGAGTCTTTCCATCGTGATCCATCTTTCCTCTTCTCTTCGACCGTTTCATCAGAAGTGAGTGATGCCCAAAAGGCTTTCTCAGTTCGATAACCGCGCTCCACCCATCGAAACAAACTCCCGGGTGTGTATTGAGTGAAGGAGAAACGACGCTCATCGGGGGCAATTGCAACATTGGAATGTCGTAGAATAGCAGACAACAGTAGAATAGTGGTACCAGGGGGAAACTCGATAACGAGACCAAGATCCCATAGAATGAGATGACCCCCTTTGGTGTAGTCGTAGCCGCCACAGGTCGGGGAAAGCGCTGTGACAGCACAGAACCCATCAGCGCGGTTGCCGAAGTCAGTGTGCTCAACGCAGACGGTTTGTGGCCCAAAATTGAAAGTAACGTGGGCAAATATGCTGTTCTTGAAGTTCCAGGTGAGGTTACAAAGTTGTTCCTTTAGGCTAGTACGATTGTCTGCGTATTGTTGATAAAGCGTTGGTTGACAGTGAAAGAAGGCAGCGGATTGATAGCCGGCCACCCGTATGATGTCGGTATCTTGAAGCAATGAATCGACAAGTCTCTGGTTTGAGGCGTTGGCCTGCCCAACAACTTTTGGTTGCTTTCGCTCGAATATGAGTCAAGGGTGAATAGTAAGGAACCAAGTGCTCACCTTCATACCAAGATCGCATGAGACACCTGCGGATAGGGCGCCGAAACCTCCACGTCTGTTGTCTGCGGCCTTTCCTGTAAGAATAGGCTTTGCATTGCCTAACGTGTTCGCCATACGCTCAGCAGCAGCGGGCCAGGTCTTTGTGTCAGCCAGCCCAATGCAATGGACGATTTGATATCCATCTTGCGTGACAATAGCTATATCTGATCTACTAGGAAATTAATGCCTCGAAGAACAGTAGAACATGCGTACTATACTCACCGTCCGTCCCATGTCACCTTCTTGTACTTAAACTGCGAGTTTGGGCCTGTCATATCATCAAGGGTGTAGACGTCATTGCCATATTCGGTATGATATCCGGTGAAACCGTTCTTGGACGCTCGGAGCTGATCCAGCGTAACGTCTACGGCAATACTTTTTTGAACTCGCGGCTTCTTTGAAGGAGGGGAAGAATATGTTTCTGGAGTAATCTCTGCCTTTTGTGCGGCGCGTTTTAGCTGTCTATTTTTCTTGCTCTGCAGCTTCGAGCGAGATTTCTTGACAACTGGAGGCGCATCAGCAACCTCGGCGATAGGTACCTGGGGATTGATGGATGTTCCTAGGTCATCAAGCGCCAACGTCGATCTTTCAGGCGAAGAAGGTACCGAACTGAGTGGCGACGATGTAGATGAAGCGTTTGTGTCGTCGCGTTGGTTCTCAAAGGCATGTCGGACGAGGGTCTCAAAATCGAAGTTCTGAGGTAGGAAGATCGGTGTTGCATTCGTACGAGCCATAATCCCTAACGAGAAACACGTCAGGATGGAAACAGAAAAAACAAACAAATCAAATTGCCAAAATGCCCCATAAGATGACCATGCATTGCCGGGTATCGGCTATTCACAGTCGGGGAGAATGAACAAAATGCACGCATTCCCATGGTTTTGAGTATGCGAGATTGAAGAACAGAAGGGACATTAACACTGTATAAAGAGTACCTTTCGTTGAGGTTGTGGTCCTGAGTCAACAGCCCTGATGAAATTTTTTTCAACACACTGATTACCTTTCCGGGACATACGCGTGATAGTTCTCACACACAAGTAGAGCCGTCGAAGGAGGCAGAAACAATAGAATTACATCTCTTGTAGGCTACCCATCCATTAATCAAATTCTGCCTTCACTTCCTTCTTTGTGATCTTCTGCTCCGCCTCTCTGGCCAGCTCTCGTCGCGTCAAGACCTCAACCATCTCCTCGCGACGACGATATTCGTTGTCGGTCAACTCATTGTGATGTAGATAGGCTTTTCTCCCAGGACGTGGGCGGAGTCGATGCACGCTGTATGGAAAAGGACCAGATGTCACCTTCCCCGGAAGACCCCAATAATCTGAATGGTAACAAAATTAGTGCTGAGCCTCTGACAGTGAAGAGGGTGTCATGACGTACTAGCTATCAAGTTTTGCAAAAATTCCAAGTCCATCTCTTCCCAAACATATGCCATAGGCCTGAAGGGCGGCTCGACCCATACCAGTGAATAGTCTTCCGGAACACGGCCTCCTTCCTGGATTCCAGGATCATCATCGTCCACTTCTACATATCGAGGTCGTTCTGTTTTGTGATCTTTCTTGTCAACCCACGGCATTGCAGACGTTCAGCTGGAAGTGATAAGGAGGAGCGTAGATATTTTGTGAAGTACTGTACGTATACTAAAGACAAATACCATTGTACGTTTCACATGCCTTCCCAAAAAGTCTCGAGTCCGTCTGCAACTTCGGCGCCCTCTTCCTCTTCGCTATCGGAACCAGAGTTATCTGGCACATGTTCGGTGGTAATATCGGGATCGCCACTACGCTGCAGACCAAGGATGGCTGCCCATTCAGGTAATTGAACCGAGTCTGTCAAATGAGGATCTCGGTCAACACGCTCGCCAGGTGTAAGATCCCCTACGACAAGATTAGAACCTGAAAGACGTAAAACATTTGTCACTCACCACTGAACCCAGGAAGCTCACTCGTCTGGACAAGGCGTTCCGCGATGCGAGTGTGTAGACGAGATTGATATTCCGAGCGACGCCTGAGCTCTTCCGCTAATGGGCGATCGCATTCCATGAGCCGTTGAATTGCAAGCTGATAATCAGCGTGATCATCAATCATGAACGTTATCAGGCGTTTAAGTTCGACGTTGAGCCGGATAATCTCTTCTTGGGCGCGGAGAATGGAGAAATGAAGTCGTACGGCTTCCCGCTTGTGGATATCGGCCCATGGAGTGTTTGATAGGTCGAGGTGGGTGTCCTTGAGGAGATCGAATTCTGCCAGAGTAACCATTGAGATGACTTCATGCCATGCCAATGTTGGTTTCCTGGGTTGCATCTGCAGGGCGATAGCGTTGTATGCTAGAAGCGCCTTGCGTATTGCTTCCGATCGAGCACGCAGGGCATGCGTGATCTTGTCGCGTTGCTTGTACCCTACAGACTACGTAAACAGCTGAATTTCAAAGATGGTGACGAAGACTTACCAACACTACTCATGTTCAATTTTGTCAGTTCAAAGAGACGCTGTACGACAACCCTTTCGAGGTTTTCAAGAGCTCGTCGATATTTGCGATTCACCTTATGCTTCAAAGCGTCTTGATATTCAGAAGATTCCCTTGTCCATCGATCTCGAGGGTGTTCATCCTCGAAACGAAGAAGCTCCTCCTGAGCAGTCTTGAAACGGCTATAGGCAGTTTGATCCCGTGTGTGAAGGGCGGTGCGCTGCTCCGGCAACGTATTCCGATCTCGCGTCATTGCCAGATACGCCTCATGAGCAGTTTCGGCCTTAGCCCTTTGAAAGATTAGCAGGAGTTACCATCACCATGAAGAACAATTACGTACTTTGTCTCCCAAAAGTGTTCTAAAAGCTCTGCATATTCAATTGCTTCTGCCATCTCCGGTGGCTCAGGAAAAACTCGGTTTTCGAAGTGCTCACGTTCAGCCTTGAGAAGCTCTTCGCATGTTTCGGAGGATAGTCCCTGTTGTTTGAGTAGAGCCCCATAAACTGGCTTGTCTTCCTGGAGCCGGCGTAGCGCTCGTCGGTAAGACTGATAGATGAAATTTCCTGTCAAATGGGTCAGACTGAATGTCAGGTAGATGATGAATTGCTTCTTACCAATACTCGCATGCTTGTCCTCATCATTGAAATAGAAATGTTCTAGAATAGCTTGGCGTCGGTGAAACCATGTCGCAAGCCGTGTGATGGAAGCAAGATGGTTGGAACGCGAGAACGCTCGCTCACATTCCTCAAAATCCTCCAGTCCCACACCGAGAATGTATAGGGGATGCCATGAAAGTTGGCACTTCCGGTTATGCGCATGTCCATGGAAGGCGGGAACAACACCTTTTAGACGCATCTTGACAATTTTGTTTCCCACTAGTTCGCTCCGGCGCATAGTCTTGAAGAATGCGCACATGATATCATATGCAACACACAGGTCCAGACCAAAATCTTCCATCAAACGATCAACGATCGCGAGGGGATATTTCATGCTGTGGATGGTAATTGATGAGATTCCAAATAGAAGAAATAAACTAGAACTCACAGCTCGCCACTTTTGCGCATGTCGCACATGGCTAATAGATGACCATGCCGACATACAGCCAGAAAAACACCTGATACTGCAAAGAAGGCAAACATCTTCTTCCGCGATTCAGGTCCTGCATTGCGCCAGCGGTCGACGCATGTGTCAATGCAAGCTTCTAGATCCTTGGTCTCATTGACATTGAGCCATGCGACATCACCTTCCTTCTCGTTCGCAGGATCAAGGTCGGGATAGACGGCGTCGGAGGCCTCTATGACATTTGATGATTGCGTTGCCGCGCCTCTCTGATGGAAGATTAGCTGTTGATCGTGACCGGAAAGCAACCGGAGCCTTTTTACCTTGCTCTGCGCGTTGTTAACCTCGTCCTTGAACTTGTCCACTTCGTCATCTTCAACCCATCGAAGGTCTGGTAGCTGCCTTGTATCCTCACGGGCAGATCCGAACTTGAAGTTTTCATCAACCATCTTGAGTGAATTGTTTCCGTCAATTGCAACTAACATAGAGGGTACAAGAGGGATTTCGTCCTTCACGGAGTACCGACAAGGTGCACACATGGTGCCAAAGAATGCTTGGCGTGACTGGCGTCCGAGAGCGTCGGTACATCTTTTATTGACCTCCCGAACAATCATCAGATATGCATCATAAGCGAGGCGTAACTGATCCTCCAGATGCCGATCCCTAGGTAGCTGCACAAAGATGAGGACATCAGAAATGACATGAATGATGGAAGCTTACATAGTGAATGTGCTGAAGGGCCTTTGAAAGCGCATCAATGCTGAACCTATTGCAGACGCGATGTATTTGACGATAGGTATGGAAGAGCGACAACGGGAAGGCAATACTGATGATTTGTGGACTGGCACCAATGTATCCATGCCGAAGAAGAGTCTGATTGGCACTGTAAACGTCGGCGGATATGTGGAAGAGGGTTCGTTGACCGGTATCTGTTCAAGCACATCAGTAAGTTGGTCAGAGATGAAAAAGGACCGTGCTTGCAGTTGAAGTCCATCACTTGTACATCCCACTCAGGTTGATTCTCGTGGTTTTGAGGAGGTCCATCTGCCTTGAAGGCGAGGTAGGCATCAACGAGATGTGGTAATTGATCCCGCCAAGATTTGACCTGCTTCTCAATTCGATCAGTCCTCACTCGAGAGTCAGAGAGCCTGTCAGTGACTATGAGAAACAGTTGAAAAGGAGTTTAAACAAACGAAAACGAACCGTGTAGTTTGAAAGGAACGCAAGAAATTATGATATCCATATTCACCGCCCTCATGACTCATGACAGCAGCCTCGTCACCAGGTGGAAACGTCGGGGGTCTTTCTGAATTTGGTGGGATGTCTCGCCATTCTTGATCATCCGGCGCAAGTGGATCGTACATCGGAATGCTGCTATATTCCACAGCGTCTCCGGGCTCGGGGAATGGCTCATTGTCCGAGTTGTTGTCGATGTCGTTGTCGGCTGTGGAAGTGTTCGGCGTTTCGGGAGCTTGATGTGATTCTCTCTGCTGGAACGTCAATGCTATATTGAAAGATAAATCAGTCAAGGTAGATTGTTGTGAGCAAGGCTGAGACACACCGTTGAAGAGGGACTCATGTCTAGATCGATGTTGTGACCAACGCCGTTCTAATCCATCCATCCCAGCACGTTGAATGACATCCTGACCGTCGACCGCCTTCTCCCCTCCATAGTGAATGACCATCCGCTTGCGTTTTCCCATTCCGTTTAATGTTGATTGAAACGTTTAAAGAACCATGCGACAGAGAAAATAAATAAGGGAGAAGGAAAGAGTGGGGAAAGGGGAAGGATCGATGAGAAGGCGGCGAGTAGAAGCTGTTGAAGGGAAAATGTCATCAGGTGATAGTTGAGGCGCTTGTTGAAGGGAGAAGCGCCGGCGCAAAGGGAAAAACGCAGAAGTCCGCGAGCAGCTACCTTGCTGCCAGAAATGTTGGCGGATCTCGCGGATAATACCCGCGGATGCACTTTACACGGACAAAAACACAAATTAGTTGCCGGATCACGCCTGAACTGGCCAACTGATTTGTTGTTTTACCCGGGAAACAAAGGTGTCGTTGAAGCTTCGGACTCGGGTCACATTCTGAGATCTGAGCGCCTAGCTGCCTTTAGGATTTGTTCCTTGTATAACCCGTACACGCGATATTCCCACTACCGCTATCTGTTTCTCGAACTCAAACTTGATCCTCTTGGTGTAGCGATGAAACAACTAAATTGAGGTCCGATAACACGTTCATGTTAGTGTACACGACAGAGATAGTGGACTCGCTAAGTGACCCCCTTCCTTTTCTCTCTCTCATGCCTACCTTTTCATTATACGTCGATCTAACTCCCATGACCATGGACAAGGCTACTCTAAGGTTGTCTTCAGCATTTAGGTCCGTATATACTTTCCCTGTGATGACGTTTATCTAGCTGGTTCTTGTTTTCGCCACAACTTGGTCTCAAGATGGTCAGTGCCCGATGCAGGACTCGTCTCAAACCGCAGCCCTGATGCTAGTCCATCATCTGCCAATCGAAGCGAACGGTACAGCATATAACACCTTTCTTCTCCCGGGCCCGAGTCTCACCTTGACTATCCTCTCCCTGCTTGGGATGCATAACTGTGAAAGATAACTGAGTCTGCAGGTGAGTTGTCCTCGCTTTTGTTGAGTTGGTTTAGTGATTGATAATGGTGATGATTCGGATAGCTTCCATTGAGGTAAATAGCTGAATAGACGAAATGATCTGGCCTTTAACCCATGACGACAGCACCTCTCTAACCTTCTTGTTGGCGGTAAATCATCTGCTGACGCGCTGTTCTCGATGATTGTATCGCACCATAGTGAGGCACCGAGCGAATATCGAAAAATTCGAAGCATTTGGAAAGGAACTTCGAGACGTAAGGTGCTACTTCGTACAGACGGTGAGACGACCCTCATGCTCTGGTCATCCCAGAAGGTATGTGCTCCATCCGAGCGAAAGGTAATGATACCTTTTTACTGGCCGGTAGTGCTCGTAATGCTTCTGTTCAACTATATGTTCAGGCAACGCAAGGCATAGTCCTACTATTACTCATCTGGAGCACGGACCGAGAACGAAGCACCTCAGGGTCTGTGATAGCGAATTGGCAATCAATTATGTCCTTGGACTGACCTTTTATAGCGTCGATCGTGAAGGAACAAGATGATCCATACCACTGGGAACATAAGATGTGTTTTGAGCTACTCCTGGACATCTCTTCTGTAGTAGACGTTTCTCCGAGCCCTGAATTCGACAAAGTAAGATGACGGGTCAACTCAAACGAGATACTCTCAGATGTTCAGCATCTATCAGCATCCTTTTCATGAGCGATGTTGCGGTGAGTGTGAAACTCCAGCCATCAAATCACATTGTTGACTCACTGGTTATCTTCTCAGGTCGGAAAGAATACAAGGCCAAGACTAAATCTTCAAGTGTCCTGCAGGTATCAGAGCTAGCCGTTATAGCTCTGGTGAGTATCCTAATCCAGATCCCCATCACCCCAAATTGACCTCAGCTTAATAACCATAGCTTTATTTGATAGAGTTGAATCCCAGACACCTATTCGCGATCCATGAACGCTGGAATCTTGGCCAAAGTGTCAAGAGTGTAAGTATGCCTACAGTCCTCGAAGTGAGTATCGTGAATTCAAGTGCGGACGATTCCACGTACCAGCCTGAGGCCTGCGGCATGCCATGCTCCTCGACTCCGAACGTTATTGTCTCCGTATTCTCTACTTGCCGTATCTATTCCGAACAGCGAAGGAAAAACAAATATCCACGGCTTCGATAGTAATCCTTTCGAAGCTGGAACCCAAACAAGCCTTCGTCTCCAGTTTTCGATTGGCCAGATATATTCAAGTTAATGTGGACGAGGAACCGAAAAACGCCTCGAGAATCGATAACCAGGAATCATCGCGAAGAGAGAAGACAGTCAATGAAATAGCCGAGTTGGTGTTGATAACCCCGAGCCGCGTGGTGGTGCATCGTCGTGGGAGTCTTGAGGAGATAAAAACCATCAGTTGGAGGCGGACCTCTCGGGGATCAGTTGGCATTGTGAAGGCAGAACGGCGGATAAAGTGGAACGCGTTTGAAGTTTTATTGGTCAGAGATTGCGCATCGACGAGTAATATATTGACCCCTACCAGGTAGACGTAGGGGGTTGATCTTATTTAATGATACTTGAAGAGCTTTGTCACCTGGACGACAACGATCCGAGATGTAACTCCTCTATAACAAAGCCTTGCCAATGAGCTCCTTCATTCGCCAACAAGTCTGTGCTTTCCCGTGATTAAGACAAAGTCAGACAAGATATGAGGAGAAACAAGCATGGCTTCAAGTAATGATTGGATCTGAACATCAACATCCAAGTAGGTATTCTCGTTCCAGTATGCACGCTCGAAGCATTGCATTGGAAAGAGGGGGTGAGAGAAACAGAGTTTATTGTGTCCTCAACAAATTATCGCGACCTACAGAAACATCGTTCGAGATTCAATAGCATCATACAAGATCCAAATACGTTCTTGAGCCACAACGAATCGAATCATCAACATTTCGCTGCCTTCTCGATCTGAAAGGCTTGATACGACCTTAGAAGTAATCAAAACAAGCAGGCTAGATGGAAAGCAGAACGAAACGTCCGGGTCGGGACATTGAGGGTTTATGCGCCTCTCGCAGAGTTTTGACTGGGAAAGGCATAAGTAGTCCGAAATTCGAAACGCCACGAAGTTTTAAAGAAAGAGAAACCGGCCGTAATCATGATGTAGTGCCCAGAGATACAGAGCAACGGGAACGACTAGGAGATGGCGTGTATCTGGGTATGTATAGACGAAGAACTCGATCTTGACAGATCTCGATATGCTTGAAGACAGACCTTGTAATACCTCCGGTACGACAAGAAGGGGTTCTTCAAGTGAAAGAGCGGTCTCGGAGACGAATCTTCCAGGCGTATGGCTTGACATTAAGCTCTTGCGACCTCTATAGGGCTACATATCCTTAGCCAAAGCCCTTTCGAGTGGTTTGAAGCCAATAGGCATGTCGCTTCTGGCATCCGATTGGAAGGTATCTCAATTTGAGATAATCCCCAGTGCCTGTCGTTTACTGTTACCGTTTGAAACGACCTTTCAGAAGAGTATCTGTTAATGGGAACACCAGACACTGACAGAGAGCCGACAAGGGAAGCGAGCTGGTCGTGATGGTGTGAAAAGAAGCATTATCGTCGTGGGAAACGATGTCGACAGCTTCTTGATCCCGAACCACGACGACAAGCATCATTCCTTCCTTTTTCCCTTCTCATCTACCGCATGAAAATGAACCCTAGTATGAATTGGTACGTTCCGTCTCTTACTGCACATTGCTTTGATAGTCGCTGATCTCGAAATATCTCTCTCGGTAGAGGATCGTCACTGGCCGCAAAGATGCTGGAAAGGGCTGCACGCTGATGGATACCGAGAGAAAGGCTTTGTGCGTTGCCGTGCTCTCATGACATCTTGTGTGTGCTGACTATAGGGATAGTTTTCAGGCACTTTGTATTACCTGGCTTGTCGGTGATCGAACATGATCATTCACAAATCTACGAGTACCCAACAGAACTACAGCTTAGATCTGAATTCGTTGGAAAGGAAAGGCTGGGACTGATAGAGGCGGTATTAATTGTCGAAAGCGTGCTTAGGTATCCGAGGGCATCCACATACGTTTCTCGTTTGGGCTTTTCCTTCAAATGAGAGCTAACGATTTATTCTCGCTGACATGCAGGAGGTTTCAGGGTGGTTTCAGGCAAGGCTCATGTAACAAGGCTGAAAGAAAGGCTGAAGGAATCAGTGAAGACCATTTAACCGCCAGAGTTCACCCCATTCTCGTCCTTCATTCATCCAAGCTCGGACACGAAGAATCAACTAGCATTGAAGGTATGGTTCCGCTGTATTTCTCTAAATCTTGGTACTCACACACGCAGTACATTCAAGGCCTGGATATCCTCGAATTCCGCATGCAAAGAACTGGCCATTGGGTTCAGATCCTTGCTTTTCACTGTGGGGAAGGCTGATATCGGGCTAAGAAGCGGGGGATACGCATCAAACGGGACGGACAGAGGTACAGAAAGTACCATGTCACTGTATCGGTAGATGGAACTTATGGATGGTTGTGAATACAATCGACTGGCGTTGATACCATCGTAGGCAGACCTAGTTCCCTGAGTATTGGCGCTCTATTTACTGGACAACGATAGTGTTTGTGTCCTGTATTCTCCTGCAGCTGCAAGTATGGAATCGAGAATTGAACCGCGTGTCTTGGCGCCATGACGTGGTGTACCTGGAAGTCTAGAACTTTGACGTAAGCGGAGCCTTTTTTTTTCATCCTTTTTTTCCCTTTGCTCTCTCCTCTGCTCACCGACGACCACAACGTTCAGCTCCAACATAGACAATGACTAAATGCGACTATCGCGCCGACACCCCTCATAAATCCATCCTCAGACTCTACGTGGCAACCACCAGACTATCAGGTTCCCAAACGCGACCATATCGCTCCTTCTCTTCACACAGCGATTTGTGTCCTCTGACTCCTCCTGAATATGCCATCCCGCATTCCTCTCCTCAGCAAGTATCTCATCCCTTCCCCTCATAGGCGCGAATACCCTACAAGAAGGACTTTACCCATCGACAACCGGCTCCTCCAACGTGGTCCTCTTGCCGCCACGCGTGCGATATCGATTAGTGATGCCTTCAAGGAAACTGGACGTATGTGATGATCGATGATCGATGATCCCCTACTCTCCTTCTCCTTCCTTTGATTCACGTTCCTGCTAGACACCTCCACAAGGAACGCGATCCAACTCTTGCCTCATCCACAGAAACCGTGCGCTCGCTAGGATACGAAGGGCCCGTACTATCAATCATTCCAGTGCACTGTGAGTATCCTTCGCGACTCCTACCCTTGTTCAATTATCACCTACTATTCAGATGAATGCTAACCCAATCTTGCAGATCTGGTACAATGACTGTGCATTTTCATCACCGATACCATGAAGACCAAACGTAGACGTAAACTATTCGGCGGTAAAGCGGGTTCTTGCAGAGAATGTTGTCAGGTACGTGCACACTATTGGTTTGAATTGCCCCTTTTCACTCTTTGCTCTACCGCATGTCTTCTATATTCTGATGTCGTTCCCGCATCTTTGTTATGTCTTTCTTCGTTTATGCTACACCGTTCCTTTTCCGCGTTTCCGTTGTTCCCATTCCTTTTCTTCCTAAAGCTGACATGGCCCAGTAGACCTCAAACAACGATCGAGCGTATCATAGCCTCGACGCTACTACAGCCGACCCTGGGAATAGCTGCGTATGAACTAGCAGTTTCAGGGTACGCCTCCGTATAACTTCTTCGAGATACTTTGATGTAAATACGACGTTGTAGGATGACCTTTGCACTTTCGAAGAACCATGACCGAGCCAAACTGGGTACCACCACGTCAACCAGAATGCCATCGGAGCTACCTGTATCACATCGTGGCGGTTGCAAATGATCAATCTGTGCGATTAGAACCTCGTGCTCGTGTTCTTTTACGCGCTGAAATCATGTTGATCCTTGGCATGCAACATGCATGGGCGGGGCTCTCTGTAGCCGATGCACTCGTTCGGCGAACGTACTGCTGTATGTTTTCGTACCGTTCACTTGCGCACCTACTAATACATCCTCCTGCAGTCAAGGATCGATGTATCATGATAGACTGGTGCCAATGGATACTCGTTCAAGGATACTGCTTACTCTAGCCGCGTGTTTCTGGTCACGCTACGCCTGAGGTTGGAGGTAAGTCATACCCTTTTCATTTGTTGATTCATTATACTTACCTTGACATGGCTAATGCCCAGCTTGACGTAGGGCTCTACGTTCCGGGACATTCAAGGACGCCCTTTCAGTGCTGCACTCTGCAAACCCAGGTACGTCTAGCATAGCCTATCCTCCGTACATCATACTTATAACCGGGCATTCTTAGCGCTTGACATGACACTCATACTGAACGCCACGCTCCTGGTATGTTCTGCTCAATCAGCTCGGTTACAGGTTTATACTAATGGGCACATATGTTAGGTCTATCGGTGTTCCGAGCTCTATAAAGCATCGGGGATACTTCATGAACTCCCAATCGGCGGTTCTTCATGATCATGAGTGAAAGATCTTCGTTAAAGTATGCTCGTTAGCATACTGACAGCATTCTCTCGTACCTTTGAGCTTCGGTGAACGTTCCAAAGGTAAGCTTTTGCTGCTATTCATGCTTTCCTTGAGTGCTAATGGGTACGATCTCCGTTTCTAGGATCTAAAACCTTGTATTTGCACTCTTCTACAGGTCTGGGCATAGACTACCATGTCAGACTCTGAGGTATGTTGTACTCTTTACCTATTGAGCTTGTCAAACTCATTCTAGCTAAAGGAGACATATACTTCTTCTAGGTCGTCCATGTCGCCAACGAGGATTCGACGTTCGACAGAAAGGATTTTGAAGAATTCAACTGGGGTCAGCATTTGGTCGTTCCCCTTCCACGTTCGTCATTCGGCATAATCATCTTATCTCTACCGCACATTCGCTGTATCTACGTTGGCGCTATGGATAATTGAGATTTCACTTTCAATACCCCCTAATTGAGTTTCCTTCTTCTTGTTGAGTGTGATAGTCGTCTCATACTCGATAATTGTTATTCTCATCGCTCAGGCTCAAGGTATCTATGCAACCGAAGCTTCTGTTCCTTCATTTCGCTGACTGGGTTATATAGAACTCGTTTCCTTGTATAAACGCAACTAAAATGTCAGCGTAAGGGCTTTAGGGAGTTTTGATATAGACAAGTATATAAGTAGAAACCGAGAACGTGACGAAGATATGGATGTCAATAGCTTTATGGAAAACCAAGATAGCTAAAAGAACAATAGTTGATGCGCATGGGGGTATACATAGACGAAAGCAAGATCCAAAACAGATAAATGAAACAAGACACGCGAGGATATGACCAACAGATCAACAGAAGACCGAACCTACAAGAACGAGTTAGCTCAACAGTTAGTTCACGAGTGAAAAAGGTAGTGAATGTACCTGAATCATCCAACGTGCGGAATGAAAGTTGTCCATTGGACAGTTTGGTATGCGCTTGGACGGAGATCTCGTAGGACAGTGAATGCGATAATGAGAAGGGTGATGCGGAAGACGGCGTACGCGAGGGAAAGGATGGCCATTAACGGATAAAAAACACTGTTCGGAAAATAGGTGTCCAAATTCCAAGACACATGCAAATTCCCCATCACAACCGGCGCAACCGCAACCGCAACAGCTGATATCCGCCAAAGCAGCTGTTCGGTATGAGTCGGAAATTGGAAAGCCCATGGGATGCAGTGGATGGCGCCGAAGAGAGCGGCGATTCCGTAGACGGCGATGTAGACGTAGGGAGGGTCGTCGTCTAATCGGGAGGAGATTGGGATTGCTAGGTCGCTGTCGTCTTTGTCGAAGAGGATTGGGAAGCATACCCCGAAGACATGCCATGGGATCCATAGCGGAAGGAGGAGAAGTCGGAGAAGGATGTTGTCGGGGCCTTCAATGTCGGAAAAGAGGGAGAAGGCATAGATATACTCCACAATCATACTACCTCCCTCGCAGCACGTTCTCCCAATCGCACCAGCCCACTCCCAGAACGTTCTTCCAATCTCTCCCTTCCCCCCACCAGTTCCCCCTCCCCCCGACTTCTCCGTCTGCCTCCAATACACCCTCACAGGATGTCTAACCCGCAGAGGCTTGTTCCACCAGAGGTAGTAAGTCCCAAAGTTCAGGATCGCGAATCCAACAGTAACGATCTCCAGCTCCGTGATAGCCAAACCCTCGACTGCGCGAGCGATGACCTGCGCGATGAACCAGATGGTTTGGATGACGGCGATGGATTTGGTGATGACGTCGGCGTGGCTTCTGTCCTTGATTTCTTCCTCGGTGAGGGTGATGTAGCCTTTGGCGACGAGGAATTCGAGGGGGGTTGTAGGGTCGGGGGTGGGGGACAAGGGGTCGGTCTCCACGGGTTTCGTGAGGGAGGGATTTTCATGAATTGCTGGTGTAGATGATTCCGAGTTCTTCTCGTCATTTTCGTCCTGGTCGGCAAGAAATGATCAAATGAGGTCCTATATGAAAAGAAAAGGTACATGACGCACCGTGTTGTCCAGCTTTTGATGTTTTTCATGATAGGCCTTGATTCTCTCAAAGTATCCCTCTGCCTTCCCTTCAAATGGTCTCGCGCTCGCATACTCAATCTCCGATGTCCGGTCCCTATCCCAAAGATAACCACAGAACTCTTCCCCATTATATAACGCAAACCCGCCCATTATAACGAAGAAACCGTGGGACATGCCCCACTTGTACTCTGAGGGGAGAGCGTCAGCAACAGCACGAAGAATCTAAGTGGACACGCACTCTTGAACTTCTTTCGAATCTTCTTTGCTTGCTCCCGCTGCCTCATCGCCCACAGAATCATAAACTCAGGGGCGAGAAGCGCTACAACCATCAACTCGACATTGTGGTAGACCACTACTGCTGAATGAGTTCCTGGAACTGGAATGTTGGGGTGGATTGCAACCCAAGTGCAGATGAAAATGACCGAGAGGCAGCTCCAAAGGATTCCGGTAGTGGTGCGACATCCGTTAATGTCGATGCATTCGCCCGTTATGGGATCGAAGGATGTGGAGTTGTCGGTGGAGGAGGCAGAGAGGCTGGAGGCGATAGGCCTCGCAAGGGCGTAGAGCAGTAGCATAGAAGGGTGAGGAAGGGAGCCAGGATTCTGCGTTCTTTATCCATCAAGGACATGCGTTAAGCGTGTTGTCTGTGTGTTGTACATGCCGGCGTCTACTTTGACATTTGGAATAGAAGATCATTGCGGTGGAGATTGCAGGGAGTGAGGCAGACGCGTGTCAGAGAACCCAAGAATAGCGGCGAGCATGGAAATGAGGCGAAATGAGGACTTTGAGCGCCAAAATGTGATCATGGAAGAGAAGAACGCGTTCGTGAGAAACATGGGGCGAACCTGTGACCATTCGGTCTTTTCGGACTTCTGTTTGCCGGCCGAACCATGGTTTTCTTCTTTCTCTCTTGCACAGTTACCATTTAGTGAGGTTGTATTCAACCTGCGAATCGTCCTGCTGGTGAATCATTTCGAGCCACAGGGAGAATTATGGTTGATATCCTGGGGCATCGATACTCTGGTGTAGCTGAAAGGACTGTTTACTGAATCGCTGAACCAAAACGTGTTTTGGCGCCCACATGTACCTGAGGCCAGGCACGCTGACGTCAGCGGAATTTTTCGTCTTCGCTTCCTTTTGCTCTTTTCTTTCCCTTTCTCTGGGTTCTCCACCGACTGTACGACTACAGATCACCCAGCTATTCGCACCACCGACTTCAACCACCAAAATAACAATGCTTCTGCTGTACGACTCACCCCCTGGATCCACTCCAACACGAGCGTCCCACTCTCCTCGCTCTTTTCTACGCTATAGAACGCGACAATGCAATTTGCATCC
This sequence comes from Paramarasmius palmivorus, assembly GCA_037176845.1. NCBI lineage: Eukaryota > Fungi > Basidiomycota > Agaricomycetes > Agaricales > Marasmiaceae > Paramarasmius > Paramarasmius palmivorus. The sequence continues at coordinate 72,380 of JAYKXP010000147.1, forward strand.
TCTTTAGCCTTTAGGATACTCCTCTCCCTTCCTCTACCCGGTCCCTCCTCCTACCACAAGCTCGACAAACACCAAGTCCTTGCGAGAAGGACTTCCAGCCTACACCCCCACTGACTGGCTCCTCTGATGCGCTCTTCTCGATGCAACGTCCATTCTTGTGTGCCGCAGATATGGACTACGCTGCTACTGAGCCGTATGTGCCCATCCCCTTCCCCTTCTTCCACTGTACTCACGCTCTTCTCATAGATACTCTCCAACTGCCTACACATCCGATGACAACGAACATAGCAAGGACCTTGTATTTGGAAAATATAAGCTCGGTCGGAACCGGTCTGAGATGAGGCATAGACATACCTCTGGTGAAGATGCACGAGGCGGCGTTGGATAGTGGAGACCTTCACTCTGTACGTGGCTCATCCTTCATTACCTTTTCCTATCTCTGTCCCTTTCGATGCCTCCTTTCATGTCTTTACTTTTTCTAAAGTGTGAAAGGATCAAGGCTAAACCAATCTCCTCCCTGTCCCGCAGTCCCATTACCTGTCATTGAGGCACGGTGCCCGTCCGGAAGATACACCCAGGCAATTTCCCCGAACCTAGCTCAGAGCATTTGCTGCTGCTTATCCCCTTGCCACATCTTTCGCGTTGTAGGGTTTTGGTGCCTTGTTATTATCCATTACCGAGTAACGTGCACGGTGCACACCCTTTCAAATCCAGTTCGTTCTTTTCTTGCCTCGTCTTCTTACTCAAGCTAACGCTACCACACATATAGGTTCCAGGTACTCAAAAACATCGGTTATTGCTAGTTTCTAGGACGGAGTGTTTGTTCTGCAGGTCAAGGCGCGTATCCGAACCATTTCTAGACCAATATATACTGATAAGATCACTCAGAGTCAGGATGACTCGATACGCACCTGAAGACCACGACATCGATACAGAAGCTACTACATTCGAAAAAACAGTCGCGTTGGTATCTGGTCATGCCTATACGCGCACCTTTCGATTCGGAACTACACCATGAAGCTGGCGATACAATTAACAGTTCCAATTGGGTTGTGTAAGTATGTTTCCACGTGCATGCAATATGCTGCTGACACGATTACTCTCTAGTCAACATTCATACTCATTACACCTTCAATACCTTGTTAACCGGAGACGAGGTGTTCCACCGGTGCTTGTGCGATGGTTTCTTCACTACCCTTTCGTTGATGAGCGATCCATACCCTCGCGTTGAAGGTAAGCTGATGCCGTTTTCGTTCTTTTTCTTTTTACGCAGACGCTAACCTAGTACTCACCGAGATAGGTGACTACCAACGCTCCCAGTACAACAGCAAAAACTTCCGCCCCTCGTTTCGGTTCTGACGACAGGTATGTTGCCGTCAAGTTGTCGTCATATTCCTTGTACACCCTTTACTCACTACATATCCCACAGAACTCATGGACTGGATATGAATCAGGACAGTTTGTTCAACGTGTGTCTTAGCCCCAACACTCGTACTGAGGCTCATGCTAATGAATGTCACCCTCAGATTGAACGGCCTAGCCAACTTGTTGGGCTACCTCCCATGCTTCTCGAGCTTCACGATCGGAGTTCCTATATGGATAGTTTCTTTCCAAACTGAGGAGTTAGGCGAGAGACACCCCTGGATCTCGGTCGTATACTCGTGCATCTGCTTCCGAATCCTGCTGGTATCGTTACTTCGGTAAACGTAAGGTGAGTGTTATTGATCCACATCCTTCCGAGTACTAATGGGTACAGATAGCATCTCAGAGATCTTCGCAAGGTCAGACCGTGTCTCTGTCAGCTATCCACGTAAATGTTAGCCGAAAGCTATGTTTTGGCACTTTGCTGTGAGGGATATACTAGGGGGGTAGGTTTTGGATGTCTAGTTTAACTCGTGGAATGTGGGCATGCTTTCGAAGAGGTACATGGGTTTAACTAGAGGGAGACCGGATAGTGCTATAAGTACGCAGATACAACGAGATCGTGCAAGTGTTCGAAATCCAAAGAGACACAGATGTCGGATCTCTTTCAATGCCTTGCATCTATGGCCTTGAGACGCGTACATCACCTTTCAATGTTTAATTCATTGTCGTTACTCAAAGCACAAGGCTCACAGTATCATTCGCGTAGTAGACTCGGAGTAGATTGTATGTCCGTGACACACTATATTCCATTCAAGGCGTGAATTTATAAAAGTTTTGTTCTCGACTCCTCTTTACCTTCCTTTCACAAAACTTAGCGTGTTGGAATGAAGTTTTAAGCGCTTTCTTTGAGTATCTGAGGAATGGAATTTGGCGAAAGAATCGATGAACTATCGCATATAACGGTAGACCGTCCCACTGAGTTGAATTTCAAGCATGTTGAGTACCATAGCTATTATGCGAGTAACGTTATGGGATTTTTAATGATCTAGGTATGTCTGGTTTATGTCGCGTTTACGGCGTTAGAGTTCAGCCATGAATTCGACATGATTGTGGGCTCGTGTTAAATCCAGTGCTCGCCTGAATCAAGGATCAAGATGGTGTCATTAGATTTGCGGAAGGTGTCTACTCACTCTCGCAACGGAGCTCAGAAAGGAGAATATGACATCCCACATATCGGAAATGTCAAACGCGATCCTTCCTGCGTTGCTGAACGATGAGTGCCTCACGGAATACCAATCATCGAGGGCCTCAGACACGAGATCGTAGCATCGATTTGTGTACATCAGCTATCAGTTCCACCAGGATCCCAGTTTCTGGCATATCCGAGGCGAAAGAGGGACAGCAGACTCCGGGACGTGATGATGTCAAATCTTGAGGCAGGGAACACATCAATATGTCTGGATTCAATGGTCTATGCATTATGGGGTACACGAAAACCCAAGGTGTTTATTTGTGTCTTCAAGCTTGTGAGATGTTTTGAGTGGCTTGGATTGGTCGGGGGACTTGAGGGCGTTGAACGTTGACCATTCGCAATGAATTCAGTACTGTAGATCAAAGCTATGTGATGATCCTGGAGGATCAGCATCAAAGATTCGACTAGGTGAAGTTGTTGCATGATTTTCAGCCAGAGCCTGAAGTGGATCAGTTCGCTTCTCTAGATACACATTATCTTCCAGGCGTCTAAAACCTTCGATCGTTGGAGTCTTCAATCACGACCAAGGCTACGCATGCTCTTGCCAAGCTTTCATTGGTGACTGCGCCAGCTGCAGTTATGAAGCAAGAACATTGTATGCTCATTGTGTTCAGGTCATGCCACCATACTAACTCACAATCATCAGTAATACATGTGCCACTACACCAGTCGCCGTACGTACGCTCTTCATTTGGCAAAGCGGCGTTCTCCTCAGAGCTCAGCGGGATCATCCAGAATATCTTTAGGTCAACGTGGTACGGACGGAGAATGAACTGTTCATATTCCATGTTTCCTACTGACACATGATGTATCTAGGTCACAACATCCAGTATTTGGGTCGCCAGATGCTGGTATGGCGGCTCTGTTTCGTTTTTTCTTTGCCTTCTCAGCATGCTCTGTCCCAGCGTTCACGCACGAATGCAAGGCCATAGATTCCTTCAGCCTCAACCACGCGGCTTCATGAGCTGTCACACTTGTTCCTTCCGGTTTCGTTGTTGAATAAAAAATAGTCGCTCATCTATCACCTTCTCTGCCAAAAATTAAGTACATTTGCAAAGTGTCACGGGTGGTGAGGAGAACACCAGTCAAGGGGATCGCTCCATTGGTGTATCACAGAATTATGGACCATTGTACGCCACAGCGTGTCAATGGTGCGTTTCGAAGTCGCAGCTGGTTGAAACCTTGAGGCGGATTACGTTGAACTGTTCCTTCAAGTTCGTCCACGTTCACCACGCAATCACCACGTCCAAATTTGGCGTTCTAGGAAGTATCACTGGCGTGATAAAGCTGGAGGTATCATAGATCGGCGCAGTGGAATGATCAACCATGAGCGTTACGGGGTCGTGGAGAGTGTATTTATTGAGGGGTTGAACGGTGAATGCTCCCCGATTACGGGATGTGAATTCTGTCCTTCACATCGCTCACAATGAAATGAACCATAGACAATGCAACCGCTAGTCAGCTGTAGTCACATTTCGAATTTGCGTCTACAAACGAGACCTTTGATGCGGTGACTTTGCAGTTATCGCAGGGGTCCAAGCACAGAGAACTCGTCTGATATGCCGCACGACAGTCGCTTGCGTGCATTGAGGCGGCGCGCGTCTAAATGGAAGCACCAGGTATGACAATTCTTGGACGAGGTTTGAAGCTGAAGCCTGCAGGATTACAGACGCCCAACAGTAAGTCTGCACTGGCAAGATTGTGAATATTGTCCCTTGAGTCCAATACGACGAAATGAGCCAGAGGACCACGAGGGGCCCCCAGAAGGTGCATTGTCTTCTGGGTTTTGCACTGCGGGTTGCTGAGCTATATCTACCCTTTACGCAATGGAATCGTCCGAATGACAGAAGTTATCGATGAGATTGCTCGACATGAGCGTAGAAGCAGGTGTATGTCTCTGAGATAGTCCGAGAAGCGAGTTTGAGAGATCCAGGCAGCCAACGTGCAGCTAAGAAGCAATTCTCAGCCCAGCGCTGGGAAGAGCGATTGTGAATCAGGAATTAGTGCTCGAGTTCCATAGTTGTGGTGTTTGTCTTGAGTAGAATCAGACAAATATATTCGACTAAATCGAGCTCTCCGGAAGAGGTAATGAGAAAAAGATATGTTGACAGAGGGATAAACGAAACAGCCGAGAATCGCGAGATGAAGACCCCGAGTCGACCTTGGTGACAGAGGAAGCGTTGTCATCGTGGGAAACGATGTTGACACCATTTTACACCGCGACCACATCCTTCGTAACTCATTGACATCTTTTTGCCCCCTTCTCCTTACGATTCATCTAATCCGAGACGACGCAAATGGATTCCAGTTCCAAAGGTGCGTTGTTACCCTTACTGTTCTCTGGTTCTTCTCTTGTTGAACCCTTTTATCTAGCATTTTGGGGCGACTTCGCCTATCCCGGAGCTTTGAGCAGAGAGGGATTGTTATGGTCTTTCGCGGGCTGAAAGGGAAGGAAGCTGGAGATATATGGAGTTGAACGTCAGATGTCGAGCTTATTGCTCGGTGAGTCGCCCCGTCATATCTTTTTTTTTTTTCGTCTTCGAGGTCGTTGAGCTGACAAGGACAATTTACAGGCTTTCTATTCATTGTAACTTCCTGTCCATCCGTATAGAATGCCTCAGGGCTTCGAAGGTCGCGACCTGGGACCATCCTGGTTAAGGAGAACATACGGAAAACTTGAGCAAGGGATTTCGGTGTTAGGCCGAACGAGAAGAGAGAAGGGCTAGAAGCTCTCACAAGACCCCACGTACGTCCTCTGTTTTAAGTTCTCAATTCAAAGATAGCTAACACTGTCTCTTCAAGGTATCTTGTGTTAACGGTCTTGTAATGTAACCTGCGAAATCTGGAGGTCGCATGCTATACCCTCGCCGTCGGGATATTCCTCTCAGGGCATTCAAAGCATCATGATTCAGCATTTGGGAACTGTCAGAGTGGTCATAGAACAGTGTAGACTGGGGTATACATGAGGGACAACTTGATCAGGTATTTTCCCTTTTGCGCTTTTTTTGTCTTCATGCTCACAACATATTGCAGGAGTTCGGGAATTGAAAGCATAATAGTTCCTTATGTGGTAGGCTAGCGGATAACGCATATGAGTGTTGAGTAGTAGGGCAGACGGAACGATAGTGTGAGGATCTGACCGGGCCGCGAGACGGAAACGGACCGGATCATGACAGATAGAAGTTACAATATAGCTGGATTGAGCCTATGGGTCGTTGTGGAGATGATTGACTAGTTCATACCGAGGCGCCAGTGGAAGTATAGTTCATATCCTGGGGTACCGATACCCTCGTGGAAGATCACGGTGTTTCCTAGCTCAAAGAATTGTGTTCGCTGAGTCGGTTGAGCAAAAACGCACTTTGGCGCCGACAAGTACCTGAGGCAGTGCATGCCAGGCACGGTGACGTCAGCGGAACTTTTTTTTTGTCTCCGCTTTCTTTGCTCTTTTCTTTCCTTCTCTCTGGCTCTTTCTGGGCTCTCCGCCGACCATACGATTACATATCACCCAGCTAATCGCAACACCGGCTTCAAACACCAAAAAAACACGTCAATGCCCCTCGCCGCCTCCTGTTGAACGACTTGTCCGCTGGATTCTCTCCAACACAACCATCTCACTCTCTTCGCTCCTACCTACGCTATCGAACGCGACAATGCGGTCTACGTGCTCCAAAGCGGCCAATATACTATCCTCACTCCTGCTATCCAGCCTGTATCTCGTCCCGCAAGCTTGACGAACACCATGTCCTTGCAAGTACATCCAGCCTACACGCCCTACCAATCGGCTCCTCTAACGCGCGCTTCGATGCAGCCACCTTTTCTCCGCAGGTGGATGTATACCACGCTACTAATGGCTCGTATGTCCCGTTAATCCCTCTCTCGTTCATTCTATGCACTTCTCATAGATATTCCCCAACGTGCAACGCGTCAAAACCCAACTTTCTGGCTGGAACGTCGTATTCGAACAGCATGACCTAGGCCGAAAACGGGCAGAGATGAGGTGTAGAGACAACAGGTGTCGATGTCTGAGGCCAGTTCGGTGGTTGGGTCCCGGATTGTGTAGGTGGCTCTCCCTTCATCACCTTCTTCCACCTCCAATCCACCTCCAATCCACCTCCGCCTTCCTCCTACCCTATCGACCACTCTTCTCGTGACCCTAGTTTTCAGAGAAAGATGCGAGTAAAGGTTGGCTTATCATCTTTCAGTAGGACCACTATCCTACACCTTGAACGTTCTCCCGTCGTCCTGTGCCAGTACCGGTCATCGCTGTTCAACCCATTGTACAAATGTGCACACTGTACGTTGTATTCAGTTCCATTCCCAAACCTTTTCGTTTCTTTTTTGTCTTCTCTCTGCTTTCTCGAGCTAACATTACCACATATCTAGACTCCGGGGACATCAACCACCCCATCTGCTGTTTGTTTCCAGAAGAGCAAACCCGCTTCAAAGCTCAGGGTATGTTTCTGAATGATTTCCTAGCCAGTATATGCTAATGCGACCACTCAAGACGACCCGATACGCACCTGAAGACTGCAAAACCAATCCAAAAACCACCGCATCAAAGGTCACCATAAGCTGCGGTCATGTTCATGCACTGACCCTCGGCTCTGGACTCGGAACTTCTACGAAGCTGTTGTTGGATTTGCCAGTTCCGATTGTCCTAACTAGGCTATGTAAGTATGTTTCCGTGTGAATGCAATGTGCCGTTCACCCTGCTAACACAATGTTCTGTAGTCGATATTCAAACTATGGATACTCATCCATTGTCGATACTCTGATGTTCGGTGCTGACGAGGCTTTCCGTTGATGCTTATACAACGGTTTCTTCGCTAGCCTTTCGTCGATGGACACTCTGTACCCTCACGTTGAAGGTAAGTCGATAACTTTTTCGTTCCTTCTGACATGATCCTGAGCTTGTCCTTTTTACGCAGACGCTGACTTAGTGCTCAGTATGTAGCCGCCAGCGCTCCGAGTACAAAAGACAAGACTCTATCTGCCATTTCCGTTACGAGGCTAGGTACGTAGCCATCATATTCCTCGTGTATTCTCACTGACGCATACTATCCCTTAGATCTTAGAACCCGATACTCCACGTACTTTTCAACGCCAACTCATTCATATTATACCTCATGCGAACGAAGGGTACATCAAGTTTGAACGGCCTACCCAATTTCCCGGGCTACCTCCCATGCTTCCCGAGTTTCGAGGTCGGAATTCCTATATAGATGGTTTCTTTTCCAAACTGACGAGTTAGGCAAGAGATACTTCTGGATCTCGGTGTTATTGAATTCGCACTTTTCTCGAGTACTAAAGAGTACAAATAGCATCTCCGAGATCTCCGCAGGCGCGACCGCGTCGCAGCGCTTGGGTTTGCTCTATCACTCGGTCACATGGATGGCCGCTTGGCAGTTCCAGAGCGTGCTTTGAAGGAGATGGGTACGTCTAGGATCTGTCCACCTTACAGAACATACTCATGCTGCTATTATATCCCCGTCGGGCTAGTTCTAAATCCTGAATCCCTCTGTATCTCAACCGCGTAGTTCTTCGAGGTACGTCCTCCACGTCGTATCCAACTCGTACTATTCATTCACATATTGGTAACTCATAGTTCAAATGATCGGTCTCGCGTCTACCGGGTCACTACATCCATGAATCATGACGGTAGGTGTTACTTTCTGATTGTTTTACTTGCCTTCACTTATGCCTGATCCCTATTTTTTTAGATGCATGGCTAGGCATGTTATGCTTGAGCATGGCGCGGACAGTCTCAAGAGCCTAGGCACTTTCGCCTCGATAAACCATGGCTCACACCAACTTGAACGTTTGTGTAGCTGCTCTCGCGGTCGCAACTATGACTAACAGGCAGTAATAGTAGTTATAGCACCGAGGATATGAAGATCCCATTGAAATATCAAGGCGCTTTCCCTTGGACAACGACCGACAAGAGATGGGCCGTGTTCACCTTTGACTCTGTCGCTTTTACAAGCATATTGGGATTTGCCCTCAGTACTCAGAGTACATTTACATCCGTTCGTTATGTTTTAGCCTTCGTTATTCACCTGGATGACCGTTCGCAAATCTTCCATCGTTTGCCTGCGCTTATGAAGTACCACCGGCAACTAACGTGCTATCTAAAATGATTCTCGATCACTGTGGGATACCTATACTTCACAGATTATTAAAGCCAATTCCCGTAGTGGCATGTATAGACGAAGAAATCAACCGAAAGAGCTCGAAATCCAAAGAGATACAAATGCGGGATCCCTATAATGCCTTGCATCTGCGGCTTTCAGACATGTACATCACCTTTCGTTGTTTGATTCATTGTCGCTAGTTAATGCACAAGGCTTGCAATATCACTCGCGTATATTGTATGTCCACGACATACTATATTCCACTCAACTTGTGAACTTAGAATAGTGTTGTTTTCGACGCTTCTTGACCTTCCTTTTGTGAAACTTAGCGTGTCTCGGATTGAAGTTGGAAGCCCTTTCTTTGAGGATCTGGAGAATGGAATTTGGCGAGAGAATCGATGAACTATTGCATAAAATGGTATTGATCGGTAGACAGTCCCACTGAGTTGAACTTCAAGCATTTCAACTACGAAACCTACTATCCGATTAACTTCGTGGGCTTTCAAGATCTCGGTACTGTATGTCTCGTGTATGTCGCGTTTACGGTGTTATCTGGATGAACTCGATACGATTGAGCGTTCGTGTTAAATCCAGTGCTCGCCTGAACATGGCGTCATTAGATTTAGGGAAGGTGACCACTCACTACCGGCCACTTTCGCAATGGAACTCAGAATTAAAGCGAGAATATAACATCGCACATATCAGAGTGTCAAATAGATCAATTGAGTTCAGGGTCCGGTGCGTCTGGAAATGTCAAATACGACCTTTCCTGCGTTGCTGAGGGATGAGAACCTCATATCAAGACCAGTCATCTAGAGCCTCGGCCAAAAGACCGTAGCATCGATCTTTGTACATCAGCCGCTGTCCCAGTGATCAGTTCCGCCAGATCCCAGTTTCTGGCTTGCGGTATACTCTCAGTTTCGCCCGCAACTTCGAGTTTAGAACCGAAGCGAAAGAAGGACAGCAGACTTCGGGACGTGAGGATGTCAAAGTTCGAGGCAAGGAACCCATGAATGCTTCTGGGCTGCATGGTCTATTGCATTATGGGGTACACGAAAACCCAAGGTGTTCATTTGTGCCTTCGAGCTTGTGAGATGTTTTGAGTGCCTTGGATTGGTCGGTCGGGGGACTAGAAGGTTTGAACGTTGACCATTCGCATTGAAGTTGATACTGTAGACCAACGCTATACAAGGAACCTGGAAGATTAAAGGGCAAATTGAGTGCAATTGCTGTTGCATGATTTGCAGCCGGAAAGAGAGTCTGAACTCGACCTATCTATCTCGGCGAGCGAAGCTCCAGTAGAAGCTCTCCGGAGAAGACGATCCAGGGATAACCGTCGAGAAGATCTGTCGACAAGGAAATGAAATAGCCGAAATAGGACATCATGGTGATGGCGACAAAAGAAGCGTTGCCGTCGTGGGAAACGATGCTGACACCCTTTTGCACCGCGACCACGAGCATCGATATCTTTCGTGACTCATCGACATTCTTCTGTCCTTCTCATCTAACTCATAACGACGCAAATGGACCCCAGTTCTTAATGGTGTGTTGCTACTATTATGATAGTCTACTTCTTCCCGTGTCAACGCCTTTTTCTCCAGATTTTTCCGATTTCCTCTAAGCCCGGGCCTCTGAGTTAAGAAGCATCGTTTAGTGTCTAGCATGGGCTGTGATGCAAGGAGGTGAGAGGGAATTGACGCTGAATATCGAATGCTGGGCTCACAATTCGGTGCGTCACCGTGTCATGTTCTTTTCTTCTTCGAGGTCGTTGTGCTGACGCGGGCGATTTGTAGGTGTTCTACGCCTTGTCGGTCTTGGAAAGCTTCATTTCCACAGGTATAGCCGGTGTCAGGATCAAGAAATGTGGCACTTGGCCGTCGTAAAAAGCGTGCAGGAGGTTTGAAGCGGATGTTTTGGTGTCATGTTGGGCGAGGAAGTCATCATTTGGGAGTCAAAGCGTCCTACAAAATCGATGTACATCATATATTCTATATCTTCCACTGAAATACCTAACGCCGTCTCTGCAAGGTATCTCCCAGGCGAGCGTATTAAAGGTCCGAGGAGCAGACGCCAATCAGAAGCAAAACACCGGCGACACAAGTGCAACCTTCTAAACGTCACGCTTGCATGTTAGATCTGCGTTGTTGGGACATCTTGACGCAACACTCGGAAATGATGAAGATTGAGTTTCTCTTGGGGTGTTTGTCGACAAGAGAGTAGACTGGGATACATCCAGAAAGGGCAATCTTATCAGGTAGGCTTTCTGTGGCCATATCTCATAATATCTTGATGCTTACAACCTGCATAGTGAAACAGGCTCTGTTTTCATAGGGAGCGAAGCGAAAGCAATACGAGACGAGGAATACGGGTAGTAATTATAAGCTAGATGGAAGGTTAGGCTGGTCCTAGTAGGAAGTACAACGCAGTGGTCATAAGGCATACCTATGGAACTATTGCTGTTGTGGATGTCGATAGCTGATTGGGCCCAATACGATGGCGAGTGAGGTAACCTGTTGGTTGGAAAACGCTGCCTTCTGGATCTTGAAGCTTGAAGCGCCGGTAGGTAATGAGGCAGTGCCTGTCAAGAACGGTGACGTCAGCGGAGCTTTTTTTTTTCGAGGCTACGGACGATTGGTCCAACTCGGGGGAACCCGAAGCTGACAGATGTCAAGATAAAGAAAGATATCTACGTAGACGACGTCACCATGTAAATTAGTTTCTCATTAATTATTACACGCAACGGGATAATTAAAAAAATAAACTATCGAAAAGGGTAGGAGTCGGGAGCGCGTCTCTTGGCCCCGACGCGCTTCTACTTCTCTCCTTCTTCACGTCCGAGCAAGGCACAGAAGCATGGTGAGCAGAAAATCTTTATTACGCTCCTGCTACTTAAACGTACATTTTACGTCCTTAATAGGTCTCAACGCGCCCTCATAACAACCTCTACTGAGAACATAAGTGGGCACAAAACAGAAAACATTTGCGTTCCGCTCGTCTTTTTCTAGGAACGAGACCTTCGTTCAGACGTCGCCGGCCTGACAGCTTCTCGTTGAAGGATGACACGTTCTGTGACGAGCAAAAAAATCCTGCGCAAAAGGATACTCGGGGAAATGGGAGCGAAACGGAATCCTTGGGGTATTGGGGTATCGGACATCGATAAGAAGGATGGTATTATTCGTATCGAGTTCAGCATCCCTTTCCATCATGGTGCGTGGAGCTCCCATTCCTCCTCTCCCCTCGAACCTCTCCACCCTTCAATGGCACCACCAACGCAACAACGTTGTAACATACGTTGACGGTGCACTCTACCGAGCACCTTAGTACGTGTTCTATGATTGACGGTGCGGGATATTTTACTTACCGATAGCATAGTCCCACAGATGCCAATGGTCAGCTCATGGACCCAAGGAATATTCCAACCCACTCCGAAAGCGGATTCATGACCTTGAACTGCTTTCACGGAGCAAAGTTGAAGGTCTGGAATGTCCTGTCGAATTCGCCGTACCAAAGGTTCAGAGGGTGTACCATTGGTGAATGCCAGTTTAGGCACAGGGCACCCAAGTATACCCATGACTGTAAAATGAAAGGTTGGTTATTTCTACCTCTTTTCGTATCCTGTCATTAATATGAGTTCAAAGTAAACTTCACGGCCGCATACAACGGCGGCTCGCCTTTATCTTGGAATTTTTTTGATGGTCCATACGGTGAGTTAAGCCAACTAGACCTGAACTGTTACTAACTGACACACAGATTATAAAAACGACCAACCTATTAAGGAGAAACAACCAGCGTCCACTCCTATCGCCGGAAATGCAACTCGGAAGCGCAAACAACCAGAAGAGACGCCCACCTTACGCCAATACCCACAATCCGCCGACACCACACCTTCCTCGACACCTCAAAAACGCAAGTCAAAGCCATTTCCCATGCAAAAGGACGTGGACGAAGTGGTTAACAAAAGGTTGAAGCTAGAAAAGGGCGAAGGTAAGCCGTTAACAAATTCAGATTGCGCAACAAGGACTTAGCTGAATTGTAGGTGGCACCTACTGCGACAACTGTGGGATGCCACAGTATCCAAATTATCCTCACACTTGTTCCGGCTCCTCAACGGTGCTCGACCTGACTGGTGATTCCGACTAGAGTTTTCTTGGTAGTCGCAATATATTTTCTTGATACAATCAAATGTACATGTAAAATAGATCGATAGCAATACATCGACAACAAGAAATAGTACGATAGCGTAACAAACAGATAGACTAATTTTGAACTTGGGATTCGAGATCAAGTTCTTTGATCAATGGTAAGATAATGGTATCCCAAGCGCTTGCGTCGGGGAACCTAAAAACTTCAATGTGGCGTACGCCACCTAAATCGAAAGTCAGTTGCGTGAACGAGAAAAATCAAATTACAACGTACAAACTGAGCAATACATTGGTACGCGTTCGTACCCTCGCGATTCCATCTCGAGATGGACCATCCGTTCTGCGCGGTAATCAATAATGATACACGAAAAACACCGATATCAACTCACCGACGCGACGCGACGCGCTGACCTCGAACCCCCCGAACCAAAAGTGCTTGAAACTGGTGCACCGGTCCCATTCTGCGATCCGGACTTCCAACGGTCGACTAGTGCGACCAATCTTGATGAGGCAACCGTTGTCCGTCGCGTCTACCAGCAGAAATCCATAAACTGTACCCCTTTTCTCAAACAGGCTGAGGGGAGACAGTTTTTTTGCTGCCAATTTGACTCTGGCCAACTATAAGAGGAAAAAAGTCAACAAACACAAGGTATAACAGTAATACACTCACCATCATAGCCCAGGAGGGTGCCATGTTGAGGAATTGAGAAGGATGTAGAGGGAGGTGCTGCTTTGATGCTGGTGGTGATGGGCAAAGGGCACCAGAACCAACTTTCCCGGGCTCAATTGAGCAAATATACGGCGGGATGGGCAGCGCGGACGCGCCGCGACGACGGCGAACAACGGTCGGGCGTACGACGACTACGAAGAGACTGAAAATAGCGTCGCGGACACGTCCCGAACGCGTCCTAGGTCGGTCAGTGTCTTTTTTGATATTTTTGCCAGCTCATTTTTACAACTCATAGCAGAACACCTGGGAATGCACCTGGGATACTCAGGAGATATGCCCTGGGGTTCTCAGGGGTGCTGAATCTATCTAGCACATCCCTGAAGCCCCACAATGGGTCCTTGAGCAACACTCAATGCACACCCCCTGCTGCTGGTTGAAAATTTCCATCCTAAAGCAGAGCATCAGCAAGAGGCTGCAAACAAAAAGGGAGGAGACCAACCTTTGTATTTCAAGGTGCTGAATCCACCTGTTAACTCCCTGAAGCCTCCATGACCCTATCTGAAGTGTCTCCAGATGTCCCCCTCCTGCCCTGGTTGATGTCTTCATCCTAAAGCAGGAGGTCAGCAGGAGGCTCCAGGGAAAAAAGGAGAAGACCAACCTTTGTATTTCAAGGTGCTGGATACACCTATTACCTCCCTGAAGCCTCCAGGATCCTCCCTGCTAATTCCCTACATACCCTCCTCCTACCTTGGTTGATCTTTTTCACCTTGCAGCAGACCAACAGCAAGGGTGCCCAGACAGACCTAGGGTAGGCTACCCTAGGTTTTCAAGGGTGCTGATTCGGAATATCGATATCCGGTAAGCGCCCGTGCACTCGTTCAATAACCGAAAATCGCGCGACGCGAAAAACCGGCGGCGTCGCCCTCGGAAGATTGCGCGGGACTCTTCGATCGTCAAACGCGGGACGGTGCGTACATGCAAATGCGCGACAAAGCGTTCCCGAACGATAATGTGATCCCGGCGGCGAAAAACTCGACGGAAAGGCGTCGACGTATCGCACGGACGTTAACGCGGAACTCTTCGGTCGTTCACGGGGAGGTGATACGCGCTCGAGTAGTTTAACGTCGTTTCGGACGATCGATATGTTAGTAGTCAGTGTACAGATGGTCACCGAATGCCACCCAACCCTGTAGTACTATTGCAATATCCAGGACATATAGCCCTAGGTGCAATTGCAATGCTCACAGTAACTCACAGGAGGTAAACATCCGCGCCATTATAGAATAGTATGCCACGTGATAGCTGGATCTGCTCAAGCTCTGCTAAGCCTATTGCCAACGTAAGCCAACGTAAATAATGATAATAAATAAAATAAATAATGATAATTTTAACGAAAATACACGGACGGCTCCATTGCAATAGAATCATGGAACGAGAATCGAGAATATCCTTCCCTTGTCCATTGCAATAGTACCATGCTATTGCAATAGACTTATTCCTCCTCATCTGCCGAATCCTCTTCCCCTGAATCGCTCTCCAATTCGGCTGGTTGTAGCAATTGCTCCCTGTGCTGCACAGGACGCTGACGTTCTGGAGCGGACCATATACGACGAAACCGTGAAGCTAGTTGCTCACGAAGAACTGCCTGACGCTCTGCATATGCTTTCATCCCTTCCTCCACACTCGATTCCCCTTCTACCAATCGCTCCCGCCATTCCCCGGCCTCGAAAGCCAGTGTCTCAATCACTCGCCTCATCTCCTCTTCCACCAAAAGCTCCTCCTCCTCCCATCGGCGTTTCCGCGCCCAGGCCTTGCTCCATTCTACTCGTACCACCTCCTTCACAATCTCTGGATCACCACTGACATCTACATCCCTCCATATCCAGGTAGTAGTGCGACGTGATTCTCCAGCCTGGATTAAAGAGTTCCTCTCCGCCGCTAATCGTTCCTTTCCCAGAGCCTTCCGTACATTCTTCATCGCATGAGTATCCTCCTCGTCCAATGAACGCACATCAGCATCCCGTAGCTCTTGAAATTTCTTCTCTCGATTCTGCAGTGTGCCATTCCGCAGGGACATTAACGCCGTATACGCCGCCCTATATTTGTCCTTTGCCTCCTCCATTTTGTGATTGTTGCGAGCGAGGACTTCCCTGGCATCTCTGGCCCCCTTCTGGTGACGTGCGTTTAGATCTCTATTAGTGAGCAGTTTCGTCCGCACAAACAGGCGAGTGCGGATGTCATCAAGTGAACTCTCGCACTGCCCTCGACGATATTCCGCCTCCATTGCTACCCATTTCTCCATCACCGGCTGCCTCCTAACCTCATCCGGTAATCCAGAGGGGAGCAGCAGATTGACAGTCTCGGGTTCGGGAGCAGACTCTTGTACGCCATCAAGGGTGGTGATGATAGGTGTGTAGACCTCTTGCAATCGGCGTACTCTGGCAATGGCACGCTCTAGCTTGGCACGCCGGTCTGCGAGGTCCGTTTGCTGCAGCGTGGTGTTGGCCTTGTTCTCTTTGATGTATGCAACCAGTCGTCGTCTGTCAATCATATTGTCAACAATGGCTCCTCAGGCATGAACTATATGATTACTCACTGCAGCTCCTCAACCTCCAAAGCAAGGTAAATGAACGCGCTGGCACTGATGTCTAGAGCAGCGCTCATGCCCTGCTTGAGCTCTTGTGCTTCCTTCTTTGCATAATGGAGGCGTACGTCGTGCTCGGTTTCACCTGAAGAAAGTTAGTCAATGTCGCCGTAAGATACATAAGCCTGAGGCCTACCTGTCTGAGGTAAAGAATAAGGATTCTTCTTAGAAGCCCCACTCTCCCAATCCAGTACTATTCTCCTCCATTCCTCTATCGACGAGGCATCCTGGTTCGATGTGAAAAGCTCGAATTCTCGAGAGTGTACCTTCACCCGGGATGCCGCCTCTCGACGACGCTTGTGGAGAAGACGACCTATATACACCGTCAGTCTCTGCACTAAAATTTCATACGACGGTACCAACTTACCTATTCCAATGCGTTTCCGGTGGTTCGAGCTTCCAAAATGATCGTCGATAGTATCTCGTCTATGACCCGGGCCCATCTCCCTGGTACTCGTTGCAATCGGACCGTCACTCGCCCAGTGTCGTTCAACTCCTTCCCCATCGGTCTGTCCGGTTCCAGGGCACAGGTGCAAGGAGAAATTCTCCTGGCATTTTCTCTCGTGACCCTGGATGTGCAGTTTCGGCACCACAAAGCGCCAAAGCTCCGCGATGATAACCATCTTCAATGGATCCGGGATCCATTCCATACGGCCAAAGAATTTGACATAGTATTGGCAAACTATATCATAACTCAGCACTCGCTTCAAATGAGGGTCGTCCAAACTCTGAGATGCCGATATAGCGTAATCAGCATGACCGAACCTGAGAGGAATGTCAATGAAAGTGAAGCTTGGCTATCTCATGGACACTCACTTCTCGCCTTTGTTGAGATCGACAGTTCCATTCGGCTCTACCATCTCATGCCGAATGCAGAGGCAAAGCAAAACCCCAGTCGTGGCATAGCTTTTGCTAAACTTTGAGTTTGCTTGTTTGACTGCTTGTAGTCCAGTGCAAGAGCTGGTCTGGTCATCCGGGAAGTAGCATTAGCTCGATGCCAACATACATGAACAAGTATTCCGCACCTCTTTTTGCTCCGTCAGGACCTTGACAAACTTCTGGTACTGCTCCTGAGGTACGTAGTACGCCGAGCCAGTCCAAAGTCCTGGATCCTTCTCCTCAGAAGAAATATGCCGCCTTTTCAAGCGGAAGCAAGCATCAACACCTATGAACTTGGTGTACAAGAAACTGTCGTGTCATGAGCAAGTTTACTGTGATTCATACGAACAAGCCCACCTCTTATCCGGGCTAGCCTTCCGCCAGTCGTTCGGAATGTTCACTCCCGGCCTTGGACAAGCAAGACACCGCAAAGACAACGAACCACGGGGAATCCGTGACAAATCCCGAGTCGCTGACGGTACGTTTCCTATACCGCCACGTTTGAGCATCTTGAGATACCGCCATTGACGCACAACACGAACAAAGGCTTCATATCGATCCTATTCTTAAACCATCAGCAGATAACTCATTAATCCAATTTCCGATAACGAACCTTTAGACCGCCAAGCCCAGCGCCGTCGGTTCTGGCTTCCAAACCATAGTAGAAGTCGTATAGGGTGATTTTCCCTTGGTGAGTCATGGTGTGGAATAGGGATAGTGTCTGGAAAGTGAACGCAGTGCGGGGCTCATTGACCGTCGCCGGATATAGCTCGTAACGCATCAGCTGTTGCCATTCCTTCCCAACATCTCGTTGACACATGCAGTAACGAATCTCCACCTCCTGTATCGAGTTCAGGTCCACGACCACAAAACTATCCGACCCTCGATTGTGCATGTTGCATTTCTCGCCAGGAGGATGACCCAACTGCACGAAGAGACCCAAAGACTTGAGCGTAACTCGCTCAAAGTACCTTCCATTCCATTTCTACAACCCACTGAATAACACGCTGGATGACGATTTAGAAAAACATACCTCTATTCGATCAAACGGCCGCCTACGATGATCGAAAACGATGCACTCCGCGCACGAAAGCCGTTTTTCGCTGCAATCCTTACAGCGATATAGGTCAACCTCGCTGGTTTTGCAACGAAAGCATCGTACAGGAGCTCCGTGTCGACTTTCCAAACGCATGAGCTCGTCGAGAAAGAGGGATGCCTGCGGCACCCATTCCTTCATTGGGTGATCCTGACAGAGGCCGAAGGATTAATAATAATTCAATGCAGAACTTGTACCACTCACTGAAGCATGGTTTCTCTTCACAGATTCTTTCAGCTCCGATTTCAGCTGCTCTCGATCCTCTTCTACCACTTCTTCAGTATCCCCCATTTCCCAGCTAGATTCTTCAATGCCAGAGAACGACCCGAAATCCTCCCATCCTTCATTCCCATCTATTCTAGTTGTCGAATCCAAACGCGTTTTCTTTTTGGGGGGCGACAGCGCCAGAGGTACCCTGTTACGCGTCCCACGAAGTCCATCCGAGGAAAGAGATACGACGTCGAAAAACGGAGCAGGGGAGTCCAAGTCTTGTCGGACGTGAGTCCTAAGTTGAGGGGCCTTTCTCTTCCGTTTGGTGCTCATAGCATGGTTGTTGATTGTTGAGCGCGTGAAACGCGTAGTGATCTCGTGGGCATGAGTGACATCCCTGTCACTCATGTCACACTTGCTCCTCACACCCATCCACAATGGAATCAAAGCCTATCGCTTTCCGACAATCCACAAAGAAAGGTGAGCTTTACATAGGTATTTCTGTACCAAAGCTAATTAATTACTAGCTATTACCACTGAGTATGATGCCAGAAAGGAAAACAGAGTTTCCTGTTCACGTCTTGATGGTGTCAGCGCGTCTGTACTTGCACGTTACGGTAATGGTGAGTATCAGGACTTGCTTCTCCCAATTATAGTCCCCTGATAAAGAATTTAGCCAGTCAAGAGCATTTGATACTCACCGTGCAAAAATTGCACGGTCGTCTCAGTCGGCTATCTGCCAACCTTCGTGCTCTGCGCAGCGAAAATCACTACCTACAACGCGAAAACAACGCCTTGGAACGCGAGAGTTTCTCACTGAGGAGTGCTAACCGGATGTTACTACTGGAAGTGGAAAATCTGAGGGAGGAACTCGAAGACTTGGCCCCAGACACGGACGAAGAGCGCGAGTATGCTACTATTTCACTCTCTGACGCTCAGTTTGAAGCGCTTGTTCGCGGTGCCTATTCCGACTAGATATCTTGCTGTAATTTACCTATTACCTATTTTGGTCATCAGGAATGTTTTTTTGGACCGAACATCAGAAACATTCATCAGAAGGTTTGATTAACAAATCTGAAATCGACCGAAAACACACGTGGGAATACTAGGCAACGCTCCTCTTTTTTCCGCTCCCTCATTCTGCAGCCCTCAAAATGAAATTGTGCTCCCCAGCCTGGCCACCCGCCCTTTCTTTCTATGTCCATCATTCAGAACATACCTGGTGAGCTCTAAACGTCAATCCCATCGCCATTCTATCCCTTCCAAGCGGTTGAAGGGAAACTCGCAACGACTTGATACTCCTGCAGGGGAATCTTGTCCTCTTGCGCCTTCCAGAGACCTGCTTCACCCCAAACGAAGGCCTGATACTCTTGCCAGGGAATCTCGCTTCACTAAACTATCATGCTCTCATCTCATTTTATCTTACTCGCTTACAATTCGCTAATTCACCAACCCAGATTCGCTCAAACAACTTTTTGGTGGCCGAACGGTAAGTCACCATTCTTGACGCGATACGAAGCTCACCAAACACACAGACTCGCTCCCAAAACTACTACTCCCCTTATCTCCTTACCACCGACGAATCGCTGGATGCTCGACTTGTAGAAGCTCTCAACGCTCACGACGACCCTTACCTCGATTCCCCTTTGACCACACCCCCTTCTTCACCCCCTTCCTCACCCGACGTACGCTCATCAGTCATAACCGAGCTTATGGAAGACATTCCTGAGCTCAACCTTCCTCGGTCTTCCACAACAGACTCCACTCCGCATCGTCGAAACACGTCTCGAAATAAGAAGAAAGGTCACGAACGTCGGAAGGCTCGTCGCAAACTTGGAGATGTGTTGGTGTTCGCAAAGGATCCGAGGCGTCTCAAGGAACACAAAATTCGCCTGACCACCTTATCTCGTGCAGCACCGGTCTCTACGGAGATCCAGGACAGCCACCTTCACCCAACTTCATCTGGGTACCTGGGAACCCAACGTCCGCTCCCGGAAAGGCGCTCGTACTCAAAGGACGAGCTTTTGGCGATGGGATTTCAGCTGCATCCTCACAATCCTGAGTACGATTGCCGCGTTCTATCCGAGTACCTGTACTAACCCTTTCTCCAGCTCCACCTGCCCTATTTTGCACGCCGAGACCGGGTCTGTTACAGGGCTTATCGTTCCAGGGCCACGATCCACTGATCCTGGGTCCCAGTCCTGGGATGAGACCATTGCCGAATGTACTGCGATGATCGAGCGCTTGCGCCCTCGTTGCAACTTCAAGCCCCCGCGACCTACCCCCAAGCAAAAGAAGATGGCAGAATCCGGCAGCCCCATAGAAAATCTGGAACACGAACGCCGAGGGAACTTCAAGTTCCTCAACTACGGTATCTCCTATGGCAACGGACAAACGGTGAGCGATTCTTTAGACCTGCCGAGACCCATACTAATCTTATCCATACAGCAACCACTCATGCTCTCACAAACCCCCAAGAATCAACAAGTGCTGGACGAGATTAGGTTCAGTTCCTGCTTTATTCGCCTTGCGTCCTTCATCTCATGTGCGTATAGATATTGATACTAAGGCTCTGGCCGACGCTCACATGATCTGATAGGTGTCTTCTTGGCCTGGGCTCCCAGACTTTTCCTGTACTACGTTCAGGTCATGGCATCCCTCATCGGTCAATACTCCAATCTCCATCTTCCATTCAGCAAGTGCGTTTTTGCCGCATTTACCGTCAACTTCGGCCCCGAAACCATCTGTCACCCTCATCTCGATCTCAAAAACTTGGCGTACGGATGGTGTGCGATAACCGCGTTGGGCGATTTTGATTGGCGTTGCGGCGGCCACCTCGTGTTATGGGATCTGAAGCTCGTTATCGAATTCCCGCCTGGAACCACCATCTTTATCCCCTCTGCCCTGATCACCCACTCCAACACTTCTATCTCTCCCGGAGAGAAACGTTACTCGTTTACCTTGTATTCCGCTGGCGGTCTGTTTCGATGGGTTGAACACGGCTTTGTCACGGAGAAAATATACCAAGCAACACTCGCAAAGGCTCAGGCATTGGTGGCCGGCGTGTCACGATGGGTCAGTGGTTTCGCACTATTTTCCACATTGTCGGAGTTGAAGGAATCGGTCCCGGGTTTGTTATCAGACAAATAGACAGTTGTATTCCATAATAGCCAATAAAGCGAGTTCTGATGCAATCACAATACATTCCATTAAAAGTCTAACGTCTAACGCTTATCAGCAACGTCCCAGCGATCACTACCTCCTGTGTACTATGTCCACCCAGCCAAAAGATGCCCCAGTCAAACCGGACGACTCTACTTTGCCTGAGGAACAGTGAGTGCTATTTGATCACGTCAAAAAATTACTGACTAGGCTTCACAAAGGGTCCTGAGACACTGGAATGACCAGAAAAGGTGAGACTACCCCTGCACAAATGCTGCCGTCACTCACATCCTTCTAGCCAACGCTATCTGGCACAGTCTCCTGGTATGCGAATGTCCCCTCAGGAATACCGTCATTTTCTGCACCAATATCTCTCCACGTACGACTCACGCAATGTTCAAGGGAATCAAGACAGTTCAGAAGACGCCGAAACTGATACAGGTGCCACCGCAGACGAAACCTCTGGCACAACTCCACCTACATCAGATGTTGACCTCAGGTACACCGAATTTCCTCCATTTTCTACGTTGGGATCAAATCATAACTGATTTTTCTGATAGCTCTGAGTCGGAACACGAGAACGATAACTCCCGCAATGATTATCGTGGTTATCCCAGGCACTACGAGTCGCTTTCGGTTCCAGTCTCCTCATCCCTCGATGTATTGGGAGTACACAGAGAGGAAGCTTTCGCCACGCTACTCGCCAGTTCTAGGGCACGGGAGTCCAAGCGCCCCAGCATGGCGGATCGTTTGGCGGATCGTATGAGTATGCTGAAAAAGAAACACAACATCCCGGAAACCCCGCCAACCGAATCCGAGGAAGAGGAAGAGGCACGAGGCACTGAACCTAGCAACGACTCGTAGACGCATATAGATATGTATTTGAAAACACAATCTGAAATGCACGCATGCGGACCAGTAAAAAGGGTGATGCTCGGACTATTTAGCTGGAATCCGCCTCCGACTGATCTGTATTCCTACTCCTCACAGCAACTAAACACCTCGATGGAAAACCAAACAAGCCCCCCGATCGATACCAGTCATATGGAAAGTTACATCGGACGTCGTGCTAGGCTTACAGGGCGTTTAGGCGAAGTAAGTATCTACGTTGAACACCTTTGGCGCTTTCGGCGTTGACTCTAATTTGACAGATCAACCCTGAGACCAAGACAGCAAAAATGACTGTTTGTGATGGTGAGGAAGTCGTCATTGCGTACGAGAGCGAAGAGGTATGTTCACCATTATACTCGTCTCAGGTATTTATATTGAGTTCAATCTTAGCAATGGGCACGACAAACACCTTGTGTGGAGGTGTTGGGCACGGTGATCAACGTACGCACAATCCAGATGGAGACTCTGATACCCCAGGGTGCCAACTTAGGTCAGTTCCGACTTCACGATTCGTGACCTGATGCTAACCGAGATTCAAAAAGACATGGATACAGTTTGGAAGACCATCAAGATCATTCACGACCCTCGTTTCAAAGGGGTGTTCTTTGGAGGGGCCGCCGGGGCTCCCAGCTTGCCTTTGGGTGAAGATCCAAGGTATCAGCCAAGGCAAGAGTCCGAGTCGGACATGGATCAGGATTCAGGCGTCTCCGAATCTCAAGGGCCAGAGAAGCCAGAGAAGCCAGAGACGCCAACCTCATCTCAGTCTACGTAGTTTTGAATGTATTCGAATATATATCAAAAGGTTACTTGTTTCGTGTCTATTATGATTATCCAGTGTAACTCCAAGCTGCCAGTCCTTTGACACCGTTGACAGCCGCACGCCAGAGTTGTTGCTGAAAAAGAAGCGCCCCTTCCGAGTATTTTTGGCCGAACGTTCCTGAGCAGTGAAGAGTATCAGTACAAGAGCTGGGGCAGTGGTAAGATTTTACCAGTACCGTTAGAATAGAGCAACTCGACCTGTTCGAGTGCATCGACTATTCGCATCAGGGTTGAATACAGAGAGGATGCTTCGGAATATTCATTAGAACACCCTTGAGCCTGGAGAATATCCTCCGAGAGTTGTTCTACGGTTTCTAGAAGAGGTCGAAATGTTCCAAACAGTGGGGCAAGGGGAGAAACAGGTTGACGAGTGAATGCGTCCAACTCGCTCCAGCGTAGGAACCGTTCAACATATCTATCGAGTAAGTGAGCTGCATTCCCATTCGTCTCCTTATGCACCACATTTGCCAGGCATCGAATCGACCAGATGGGTGACTTTTTTCTGGCTTGAGATTGAGTGAGGTAGAAGAATAATAGCAATCCAGACGCACCTTTCTGTGTCTCCAATTAGATGGGCTTGCTTCAGATTCCGACGATGTTGTTCTTCCTTTTCACGCAATCTTCTTTCGTGCCGCTCCTTGCGAGATTGAGCTCTGCAAGTACTGATATGAGAACCACGGCTCGGTAGCATAGTTTGGATGACAAGGCAGAGACTTACTCTGCCTCTTTGAGATGAGCTCGAACATCCCGTTTGTGTTGTTTAATCCTTTCACGATTCCTGTGGAGGGTCAGAGCTGCGTTAAGTTTAACATTGACATTACTAACCGTGCGTAGTATTTTGCTGAGTTGATACGAGCAGCCTGGCGCCGCTGGCGCTCGTTATGAAGTTTCTTGGGACGAGGCATGTTGAAGGGTAGGGCTAAGCCGCGTAAGGAAGTTACTTGTGAATGGCCTCGCAATGTAGCGTCCTCATTTTTTCCTCTGACCTATCTCTACTTAGACGGACTTGGAATTTGGCATATAGTTTTATTGTACTCATAAGAACAGATTCCCAAAATTTGAGGAGTGGAAACGACAAATTCCAGAAGTTATAGCCTCATAAGAATTTCGCAGGTCTCTCACTCATCAAGGTGCGCGCATCGTCCCGTTCTCACACCAATGTCTCTTGAATTGTTCGCGATATTTAATCAACCTTATTAAACATTGAATGAAATCCATATAGATACATGTATCGTTCAGAGATGCGCAGTTCCATACAATGTGTTTACTCGACGGTTCAGCAAGCATGCAATCTACTTTGTCACCTCGCACTAGTGTCCATGATTGACTTGAGCCCACGACTGCGTGCGACGAGCGGTCGACTCCCGACTGTAAAAAGTTTCGGCCTTGCGCCGATCATGGAATATGTACAATGCTCCTCCACTCCATCCAAGACCATCGCGAAGAGCCGAGTGCCTGGAGATCGTATTAGTAAGATGTTAGATATTGAGGGAATGCAAGTACTTACCCGCTGCTATACACGGCGGGACGGATTCCTTGCGTGACGACGTATACATTGGGTGAGCCACCGTCCATGGGATCGTCGTTGAGCGCTCCGATAACTCCGCTTTGATAGGCGTGTTGATAAACGTTTTGGGCTTCTTCATAAGAAGTGAAGCCCTTGAATAGACCGCCGGACACGCGATCCTCAGGCGCTATCATGTACCTGCACGGAGAAGGTCTGTGAATGATTAGAAGGTGAGCTTGCAAAACACTCACAAGTAGCGATATACCCCGGGCGCACGGCCTTTGTATACCACAAAGCCTAGATTTTTCTGTCTTTCGGGCATGGAGGTGGCGGAAGGTTCATTGGAAGTCCTCTTGCTCGTCGGAGTGGATGGGATTTTCCGTGATGATGAGGGAACCGGACTAGAACAGTACGAAGGAGGAGGAGCTTCGGCTGAACGTTGCTGGATTCCTAGTGAGCGTGCTATGTTTGACCGCGAGGAATCACGTATGTACCTTCTTGGTGGAAATGGGTGAAGCTGGAGTATTGTCGTCGTCGTCCTCATCTGAGCTGTAAATAACCACGGAAAAGTTGACGTCTGGGTCCGAGTCTGAGTCCGGAGGCATTTCAACCACCCGACCATCTGATCGATCTGGGAAAAATATGAGTGTGATGGATGTAGCGAATTTTGAGCGAAAAACGTCCCAAGAATCGTCTGAGCTCGTCGAGTTAGTGCTGCTGTAAAAGTTTGTCAGACGACGACGAGTAGTAGCAAGAATGGACATACCAATCCGCTGACCTCTGTCCCTCTGAGCGGCTTTCTCTCTGTCTATCTCTGGAGGGGAATAGTTAGTATCCTTCGTACTTTGTCCGAATATTTTGCTTGCCTTTCAGAGTCCTATCGAGTTCTTCTGTACAAATAAGTCGGCGGCTGAAAATCAGATACCATGAGAGAAGACATACCTTGAGAGCTAGTTCGACTATCGGCTCTCGAACGACCTTTTGAATCCTCTCTGGCCTTTCCTTTGCGGTTGGTCATAGTGATCGTCGTAGTTGGCTGAGAAGGATGGGTGGCAGCATTGTGATCAATGCGATCAAGCGCTGATACCGGGTAGGCCGAAGGGCCGAGGCAAAATCGGAACTTCACGTGATTACCCAGGTTCGATTTTCCGTCCATCGTGTTGACGTCCCTCCACAAAGTAGACCTCCTTTGAGCTCCTGGGCCCAACGCTATCCTCATGTATAGGAAGAAAGCACGATGTTCTGGATAGACGGAGAGTTTTGGAGAGTGTCTGGGGCTTAGGCTGCGGGACGGAGTAAAGAGGTACGATTTCAAATCCGAGCCAGAGGCAGGGTGAGTAACAATGTTGCGCCTTTTGGGTTCCTTATCTTGACACTTTTTTCCAGAACAACCAAGCAATTACATTTTCGGATTCATACATGTGCACAATCGCCTGCAGCGAAGTCAACAATGCTGTGGATACTACCCAAGAAGAAACGCACCCGCCACATACCGACATTATCCCTGCCTGGACGCAGCCAATAATCCGGGAGCGATACAATCCAGGAGGAAGGTCAGTGGAACCAATTCAACATCCACATGTACAACATCATACTGAGTCGCGGGTTAAGGAACATGGGACGTGCGGGTACCACTGACCTACATCAATCTGGTCGGACAAAGGTTCAAAATTTTACCACTCTCCAGATGACGATCGGGAGGCGCAATCATATGGACTGGCCCGATTGGCGCACCTCCTGGACATTGCAAAGTCGGGTTGCAAGCTTGTCGCACACGTGAGAAGGTGTGCATCTCTCTGTTTTTCACCCTCTTTTTCTTACCTTTCTGACAGCCAATTTTGTGCATACAATGTCGTCTGACGCGCCCCAAATCGTCGATAACACCCTCACCGCAGTCTCAGGCATCGGCGAGCACAGCGAGCTACCCTCTGGCACCCAGCCTGTTCAGCTGGCGGTCCCTTTGCAAGAGACCACCCAGGACGCGTTGAAGAACGACCCTGTCCTGCCCGTTAACACAGCTGGCACCAAAAACGCGGTGTCTTCCCCTACTCCGTCAGTCACGACATCTCCACCGGCTTCTGAAGGTACCACTCCGGCTCCTACGCCGCTCGACACTGTAGCCTCCAAAAACGCGGTGTCTTCCCCTACTCCGTCTGTCTCGACTTCTCCACCGGCTTCTGAAGGTTCCACTCAGGCTCCTACGCCGGTCGACACTGTAGCCTCATCTTCAGCAGGGTCGAAGTCCTCCAGCGGTTCAACATCCCAGAATCTGTCGGTGTCGGATTCGTCGCCGACTCCAACGACGGCCGCGACATCGTCCGTGACTGCAACACCTCAGGATCAGCAACCGGGCCCTTCAGGAAGCTCACAGGCTACCTCATCGACGCCAATTTCAGCACCAGAGCAGTCTATTGCCGCCTCAGACGATGGTCAGCACGACGACGACGACGACGTGAGTCGTGGTGTTGGTAATCCTGGCAATTTTTCAGGAGATCGGCTTGCGTATATGGAAGAACACCTTGCGCAGTTCTTGTCGTATCCTGCTCGCAGCGAGGACCGGTCGGATTTCTGGCCTCAATTTTTTCCGACCTTTCTGGAATTATTTCCGTTCTCTACTTTCACTCTGCCACCTTCCAATCCACCACCTATACCAGAGTATACCCCCGACCAATTCGCAGCTCTAACAGCAGACGAAAGGAGGTCCTACAGGAAGAAGAAGAAGTGGAGGATGCGAACTCCAGAGGAACGCTACAAGGATGTGAGTCATGCTACGCCCATTTCATTTGCCTGGCGAATACTGACGTCTTTTCAGACTGTTAAACAGTGGTTTCGCTGGCGAGCGTCGCGATATGTTCGGAAAGGCTCTCGAAAGGGGATTAGCAACGTGCTCGCGGCGTTCAATCGTGCTGAGCACGCACCACGAAAACGCCAAGTTCCGAATTTCGTGATGAGCCATCCGAAGTATAGGGCTAGAGTGTCAGCGATGTCGACGGAGACGGATAACCATGAAATTCTGTCTTGCCGTCGAGCAGCAGCAGAGACGCTCTATGACCAGCTAACGGAAGAAGAACGCCAGCAGATACAGGAGGAGATCGAGGCGGAGCATGTGAAGGCATTGGAGGCCTGGAACGAACGTGATGGTGGCAAAGCAGAGAAAGAAAAAGGGAAGGACGATAACGAAGACGGCGAGGAACCAAAGGAGGAAGAGTTAATGAGGTGAGGCAAACCGTTGTTGTCTTGGTTTGAGTTGAGGCTGACAGTGTCGACGTAGGGCGCAGGAAAGAGCTCAGGAAGGCTTTGGAGTGACTATGCAAGAGCTTCTCAATCACCTACAGGCTCAGACCGGTCTCTCTTTTGTGTTGTTTGCGGGACAGTCTTTAGATGGACAAGATTTGTTCCGTTCTGTAACGTAAGTGGTGGCAATATTCTATGGTGGCGTA
Organism: Paramarasmius palmivorus; assembly: GCA_037176845.1. NCBI lineage: Eukaryota > Fungi > Basidiomycota > Agaricomycetes > Agaricales > Marasmiaceae > Paramarasmius > Paramarasmius palmivorus. Next base: position 100,588 of record JAYKXP010000147.1, read on the forward strand.
CATTGCTCATGTCTAGACCCAGAGTCCAGTCTTACCCGGAAGGGAACCGAGGAGTCCAACATTTCGACTTCCAGAGTTTCCGAGAGTATGCGAAAGTGTTCCATAAATGGCTCCGGGAGATCTACTTCCGCAATCACGGGTCGTTATCAGCTGAGACGCTTGACCTGATTGGACGTGACGTGGCCGATTCAACAGTACCCGTTCCTCTGGATCAAAGAGAGAATGACCATGAGCCCCAACCTGGGAACAAGGGGAAAGGCAAGGCGGAGCCCAAGAAGAAGAAGGGTTCAACGAAGAAGAAGAACCCCTCTGCAGATGAAAACGAGAACAGGGCAAGCACTGAGGTTCGGGAGCCGGAAGTTATTGTTAATGGTCAGAAGGGCAGCCCAACAGTGGTAGATGATCCTCAGTCACAAAAGCTGTCCTACGAGGAACAACGCGAGCGCAATATCAAACATCATCGAGAACAGCTGGAACAGCTCAAGAAGTCGCTCAACTTGCCAAGCTTCCTCACAGGTGTTGAATGCAACAAAGGTGGCAAGAATAAGCAGCCGTCGCGATCGAGAGGAAAGAAGAGAAAGCAGGTTGAGACTAACGACGAGGCCGAGGCTGATCCTGACGCCGAGGGTGTAGGGCCGGCTTCGCAACCTACGAGGAAGTCGAAAAGGAGCAGAAAGGTGGTGGTAAGTGGTACCTTATCCGTACTATATCATACTCATTTGGTCTTCATCAGAACTATCAGGAGGCTCCCGTCGAGGATGAGCCAACAGGGAATGCTATATCGCAGTCCCAAGAACCGGAGTGGAGATCTCAGCTACTGGCTGAGAGGTTGAGATTTATTGAGGATAAAGGCGACGTCAAAGACCTGGTAGATTTAGTGTTAAAAACCACGCCGGAGGATTCGGATGCCAGGAAGCTTTGGATAAAGCATGCTTCAGATTTGAGTGAGGCGTGGAGGGAGAGGGATCCATTAAACCCGTCACAGTGGCCGGAGGTAAGTTACAATGGAAATGCATGTGGGAGCATAGTATTAACGACTCCACTTAGCCTCCCAGCGTAGACCTTCCCACACCCACGACGTCAAACACCCTGCCGCCGGCGCCGTTGACAGCTCCATCAACTTCAACAAGTACCCACGTCGCTTCAACTCCAGGTCCCTCTACCCCGAATCCATCATCGAGCACTGCTTCAATCTCTTCCAGCCAGCTGCCATTCGAAAATCCCTCCACCTCGATCACCACTGATGTTGACTCCTCTGCACCGTCATTGCCAAGTCCATCTTCAACGTCCACGTTGTCTGCGTCCGAGAACATCGCCCCGACCTCAACAACTGGTCCTATTGCAATAGCAGCGAATCCCATAACGTCGCAGTCGCCTAGCGCAATGGTCACGTCAACGCTGGATGATTTTACACCGCCTAGCGAGTCTGATGGTCGCGAGGCTTCAACTCAGCCTGCAGGGAAGGAGTCGACGAACGTGGATGCCAGAACGGAGCTTTTGAGAGCTCGTCACTCATATCTATCGGGGGAAGGCTCAGAGGGAATTGGAGTTAAGGAGTTCATGACATTGGTAGACCGATTGACGGCACCAGAGTCACGCTCGAGAGAACAATGGACGCAGCATGTCGATTCCCTGGTTATAGCTAGAAGGAGTAGAGATGGTTTACAGGATTCTGACCATTGGCCGGAGGTGAGTCAGTGATCTAAGCCTTTACGGAATGATTAAACTGACTGCATTTCGAACGTAGCCACCTGCCGACGATGTACCCACAAGCAATGGCCTCTCGCCGCCATTACCACCAACACACTCCCCACAACGTGCTCACTCGTCGCCAGACATTACCATGAACGAAGAACTATCACTGATGCAGACCTCGAAGTCGCCGTCGCCATCTCCACTACCAGCAGGTGCACCGAGTGAGCAATCCCACGTCGTCTCCGGAACCAATTCCACCGAAGATGCGTGCACCACGGACGTGGAAATACCAGGCACGACCTTCACATATGCGGTTCAAGGTATTAAGGATGAACAAGTGCGCCGGTCAGCCGAGATATTATTGGCCAAAGAACATACCCAGGAGTGGAAGTCTCTGGTTTTCCTCTGGCTAAGGGTTCAGTCAGCCTGGGCGAAGCACGGTATCAGTGGTGGTGTGAGTGTCTATCCTTTGTCCGTGCTGATTGTATTACTGACCACATCTCAGATTGCACCAGTGCGAGATCGGCCATTTGGCTTTACAGAGTTTGGTCGAACGGGGCGTAATCGACCAGGGGGCTTGGATGTGCCAGAACAATCATCGTTGGCTAACCTTCGCGAGGTATGGCCCACCTGGTGGAAGAGTTCTCAACCAGATGGGAGAGTTCTGTCAAATGGTGAGATTGGTGGAAGAGTCACCGACTGGAGCGACCTGAAGCTTCCAGGACACAGAGGGTTTTTTATGTTCCTTCTGGGGCTACGATGGTGGTTTGACCTGGAGAAACAAGAGGCCGCTGGAGATCACAACACTCTAGGTGCGAACTTGCAGGCAAAGGGCTGGAATGCAGCGACGAAGAGCGTATACAACACACTTCTGGCACTACTTGACGACGCTGGGTGAGGTTTCAGTATTACCGTTCCATAAATAGGCTTGCTGATGTTTCAATTAGAGGAGAGAATGCTGTATCCGAACTGAAGGACCTGCTGGACGAGCTTAGGTGAGCGGAACCGTGTCTTGTTGCAGATACATATTGCTAACTCAACTCAGCGTACCGGCCAGTGACAAGATGATTCATACTTTGAAGAGACAAGCAGTCGAAGAGCTGGACGATCTTCACAGTGCAAAACGGGCGAGGGATTCGTAATCGCAATCTGTGGGTTAGCTGCGGGATGGTCCATGTAGCACCTCGTCCTTCTTCGTCCTTGTGTGTTTCAAGTCCATAGAGTTCCAAACTTGTATTGTATCGTAGAAACATTGGGTGATATTGCAATGGTCTATATCTTCTCTGAGACGTCCTGCTTGCCTCGGGTACCATTGCAATAGCCCATTTGTGACATGGCATGTCTAAGTTGAAAGCCAATAGCGCCTATTGCAATGGCCCTAATCACACTTAAAGGCACTTCCTGGGGCACGAAGGGATACCATTGCAATAGCCTATCCCTGATATCCCATGTCTAAGTCGAAAGCTCGCGAGTGTTCTATTGCAATGGATGTCATCATGTTCAAAACGATTCACTGGGGCATGGTGAGATTAAGGTGTAATTGTACAACGTAAAGGGGCGGACGGTGTGGTGGTGCCGTGAATGGAAGGTGGAAAGGCAGGCTAAAGAAGTGTTAAGAAATAGAAAAACATGACATTAGTGGCGGAACATTGCAATAGCCTCTTTACCCAAGGATGGTGATAGCCGCCAAGACCGTCTATTGCAATGGGACCCTGCGTGCGATGCGTGAATGCTGCCACAGCTACCCCCGGAAGGTTATACCCAGGAGGTTTCTGAACTTGTTGTCGTCTACTGAACCTCACGTTATACCAGTACATAGGAGAGACTAGTAGCCATCGGACCTGTGGGAAAAATGAAAAATGGGAGCAGTGGAACATTGCAATGGGATGTATTGTCACATGCAGCGGGAGAATGAGCCATTGCAATGGCACTGATTGTGATACAACCACGCATTGGCGTGACGGTTACCATTGCAATGGTCAGTATCGCCACGTAAGCTGCACCTACGATAGATACACGGTGTGTGACAAGTGGTATTCAGCATCCTAGTATATTATTACTTCAGCCCGTTGCTCACCTGCATGATTTGCTTGAAATATGTAGTTTTAGTCATTGCAATAGCCCCACATTATACCATAGGTGGCCAGTGAAGGATATTGCAATTGCCTCTCCATCTGCTAAGCCTATTTGCTAACCTATCCCAGAATAGCAATTGCTAAGGTCAAGTGAATTGAGATAACGAACCATTGCAATGTCACTTCATTTCACCTAGCAAAGGATAACACCTTAAATGGCAATTGCTAAGGTCCTAATATCCTACGCTATGCCCTATTGCAATGTCACCCTTTCGTAGAAATGTACAGCTAATATCCATCCTATAACCTTTGTGTGAGCATTGCAATTACCCCTACTATAGGTTACTGTGTGGTGTTGCAATGGTACTACAAGGTCGGCTGTTATAATTACCGTATCGACACCTCTTACTTCAAGCTCGTCGAGGCCAAGACTGGGTGGGCGATGTTGGCAGCATACGAAACGAAGAAAGAGCATGGTCAGGACAATGTAGATTCCAAGGACAACTCCGTAGCTTCTTGAATTCATGTATAATTACTTCTATTGTCTGTATAATACGTAGATTTCAGTCATAATGTACATGGTTGTCACATTTATCCGTCCGAATCACAATTAAGCTACGGTCCCAGACGCATTCGCAGCCGACCTTGTAGTACCATTGCAACACCACACAGTAACCTATAGTAGGGGTAATTGCAATGCTCACACAAAGGTTATAGGATGGATATTAGCTGTACATTTCTACGAAAGGGTGACATTGCAATAGGGCATAGCGTAGGATATTAGGACCTTAGCAATTGCCATTTAAGGTGTTATCCTTTGCTAGGTGAAATGAAGTGACATTGCAATGGTTCGTTATCTCAATTCACTTGACCTTAGCAATTGCTATTCTGGGATAGGTTAGCAAATAGGCTTAGCAGATGGAGAGGCAATTGCAATATCCTTCACTGGCCACCTCTGGGCCCGGCCCGCCCCCACACCCCCCCCCCCGCTATAATGTGGGGCTATTGCAATGACTAAAACTACATATTTCAAGCAAATCATGCAGGTGAGCAACGGGCTGAAGTAATAATATACTAGGATGCTGAATACCACTTGTCACACACCGTGTATCTATCGTAGGTGCAGCTTACGTGGCGATACTGACCATTGCAATGGTAACCGTCACGCCAATGCGTGGTTGTATCACAATCAGTGCCATTGCAATGGCTCATTCTCCCGCTGCATGTGACAATACATCCCATTGCAATGTTCCACTGCTCCCAATTTTCATTTTTCCCACAGGTCCGATGGCTACTAGTCTCTCCTAATGGTTTGGATAACGTGAGGTTCAGTAGACGAACACAAGTTCGAAACCTCCTGGGTATAACCTTCCGGGGGTAGCTGTGGCAGCATTCAGCATCGCACGCAGGGTCCCTTGCAATAGACCGGTCTTGGCGGCTATCACCATCCTGGGGTAAAGAGGATATTGCAAGTTTCCGCCACTAAGTCATGTTTTTCTATTTCTTAACCAATTCTTTAGCCGGCCTTTTCCACCTTCATTCACGGCACCACCACACCGACCGCCCCTTTACGTTGGTTACCAATTACACCTTAATCTCACCAATGCCCCAGTGATCTTTTTTTAGTTTGAACATGATGACATCCATTGCATAGAACACTCGTCGAGTTTCGACTTAGTCTGGGATATCAGGGAATTAAGGCTAATTGCAATGGTATCCCTTCGTGCCCCAGGGAAGTGCCTTAAGTGTGTTAGGGGCCATTGCAATAGGCGCTATTGGCTTCAACTTAGACATGCCACATGTCACAATGGCTATTGCAATGGTACGAGGCAAGCAGGGACGTCTCAGAGAAGATATAGCCCATTGCAATAATACCCAATGTTTCTTACGATTACAATAAAGTTTGGAACTCTATGGACTTGAAACACACAAGGACGAAGAAGGACGAGGTGCTACATGGACCATCCCGCAGCTAACCCACAGATTGCGATTACGAATCCCTCGCCCGTTTTGCACTGTGAGAATCGTCCAGCTTTTCGACTGCTTTCTCCTTCAGAGTAGGAATCATCTTGTACTGGCCGGTACGCTGAGTTGAGTTAGCACTATGTATCTGCAACAAGACACAGGTTCCGCTCACCTAAGCTCGTCAGCAGGTCCTTCAGTTCGGATACAGCATTCTCTCCTCTAATTTGAAACTTCAGCCAAGCCTATTTATGGAACGGTAATACTGAACCTCACCAGCGTGTCAGTAGTGCAGAAGTGTGTTGTATACGCTTCTTCGTCGCTGATTCCTGCCTTTGCCTGCAAGTTCGCACCTAGAGTGTTGTGTGATCTCCAGCGGCCCTCTTGTTTCTCCAGGTCCAAACCACCATCGATAGCCCCAGATAGGAACCATAAAAAACCCTCTGTGTCTGAGCTCAGTCGCTCCAGTCGGTGACTCTTCCACAATATCACCATTTGGACAGAACTCTCCATCTGGTTGAGAACTCTTCCACCAGGTGGCCTACCTCGCGAAGGTTTTAGCCAAACGATGATTGTTCTGGCACATCCAGCCCCCTGGTCGAGTACGCCCCGTACCGTACGACCAAACTCTGTAAAGCAATTGGCCGATCCGCACTGGTGCAACCTGAGATGTGAGTCAGTAATACAATCAGCACGGACATGGATAGACACTCCACCACCACTGATACCTGCTTCGCCCCGGCTGACTGAACCCGTAGCCAGAGGAAAACATAGACTTCCATCTGGGTATGTTCCTTTGGCCCAATAATATCTCGGGTCCTTTTCCTGACGGCGCACTTGTTATCTTTAATACCTTGAACCGCATATGTGAGGTCGTGCTGTTATTTCCACGTCGTGGTGCACGCATCTTCGGTGGCAATTGTTTCCGGAGACGAGTGGGATTTGCGCACTCGTGCACCAGCTGGTAGTGGAGGATGGCGACGGCGGACTTCGAGGTCTGCATCAGTGATAGTTCTTCGTCATGGTTAATGTTGGCGACGAAAGTGAGCACGTTGTGGGGAGATTGTGTTGGTGGTAATGGCGGGAGAGGCCCTAACGTGCTTGTGGGGTAACATCGTCGGCAGGTGGCTAGTTTCGAACTGGCAGTCAGTTTTAATCCATTCCGTAACAGGCTTAGGATCAATGACTCGTTCCGGCCAATGGTCCGGAATTGTAAACCTTCTCTATCTTCTTGCTATACCAGGAATCGACATGCTGCGTCCATTGTTCTCTCGGCGTGACTCTGGTGCCGTCCAATCGCGTCTACAATGTCATGAATCCCTAACTCCAATTACCTCTGAGCCTTCCCCCGATAGATATGGTAGTGACGAGCTCTCAAAAGCCCGTTCTGGATCCACGTTCGTCGACTCCTTCCCTGCAGGCTGAGTTGAAGCAACTCGCGACATCAGACTCGCTAGGCGGTTGGTTTTAAAATTCATCCAGCGTTGACGTTGACCATTGCGCTAGGCGGACTCGCGACGTTATGGATTCGCTGCTATTGCAATAGGACCAGTTGTTGAGGTCGGGGCGATGTTCTCGACGCAAGACAACGTGGAAGTTGACGATGGACTTAGGCAATGAC